>CACSLK010014283.1:4401344-4414469 GCA_902706635.1 Striga hermonthica | reverse complement strand
AAACAACATTAATATTTCACACAAAGAGAATGAATGAATGATCCATTATTAATCCTAATAACTATCTTAATCCCAACAAACAAAATAATCAATTTATAATCACTCAACTCATTTTCTTGCCCCTATCTCTCAAAATATATAATTAATTTTTCTTTTATCAAAGAAACATGACAAGCTTGTGCATGCAACTATCAAGAAATCACCAACACACATAAATATATATATATATATATAAAGATGCATGTAACAAGAATTTACAATCCCCATATATATACCAAAACTCTCACAACCTTCTCTTAATTACCTTTTGTTCTTACAAGAAAGAGTTATACTAGTACAATTAGTTTCTCAAACATGAACAAACCCATTGCTGCCCAAAATTTGCTAATCTTCACTATTCTCCTAATGATCATGTTATTGCACCCAAAGTCGACCGACTGCCTTTGGATGCCACGTCACCCACAAATCCCATCCGTTTACCCGCCCAATCCGCTTCAGGATCCCTCTACTCCACTCTGTAACAATCAGTTTACCTTGGTAATTACTATATAATAGAGCAATGGAGATTTCTTTTTTCTTTATATATATATATATATATATATATATATATATATTCATTTTCCTTTCTTCGAACGTCTTAAAGTTTTTTTCTTTGTTTTTTTTGGTTCGTGACTTGATATAGTTGGCATTTATCAACACAGGCAAACCGTGCGTGTGCACTTGTACCTTACAGGTCCGTGGGGCCACCGTCACCACCGGTCCACCACCACCACACTGCCCACCGCCGCCACAAGAGGCATGACAACGGCATGGTGACTCCGGTGGAGGAGGAATGTTGCCGGTGGCTAAAAGAAGTGGATAATGTATGCGCGTGTAATGTTCTAACGCATTTGCCTATATTTCTCTCGAAACTCACACACAATTACACTATCGTGGTCAATTACGAGTGCGAAGTTACGTTCGAATGTGGCTCGAGGTCGGCCTAGATTATGAAGATCAAATCAAATTTCCTATTTTATCATATTTGTGTGGCTTGTAATAACATTATATTAATAGCTAGTAAATTGTTGAGGTAAGAAAAAAACATGTGGTGTATTTATCTTTTCGTAATGTAATTGAATCCATCACATGCATGAGTTTTCATTTGAATCAACAAGGTGCAATCTCCAATAATTAATTAGAAACACACTCTATAGGGGCTATGGTTTTGTGAGGGGAATGTGAATGAATTTAATAATTAATTAGAATGGTAAATACTAAGTGATTTGTGAGGGGAAAGTGTATGAATTTAATAATTAATTAGAATGATAAATATTAAATGATATAGTGGGGGCTTTGTTCGTAAACAACTCATTAATTATATATATTATAGGCTTCAAACAAGCAGTCGAGTTGAATATGTTTATAGGGAAATGCTACGGTCCCGTTACGAAACTATTCCATCGAGATTTGTAACCGTTAGATCATCAAGTAACCGTCAGAGATAGTTGATCTAACGGTGGCAAATTCTAACGGAATGGTCCCGTAACGGAACCGTAGCATCTCCCATGTTTATAAGCATAAAAATACGAATTTAGATTTCTTAAATGAGTCGAGTCGATCCAACTCATTTATCAAACGAGCACGAGATGAAACACAAAGTGCTCGGATTGGCTGAAATAAGCCCTCTAGGATTTATTAGTTAAAAAATTACAATATTTAATAATTGAAGCCTATGAAACGTGCTTACCTCACAAAGCCTTACTATTTGATAAGTCGTATTCTTGGCATGTTAATTGTCATATTTTCATACTTTTTCGGTGTTTATTTGAGCTTAATTATTTATTTTAATTGATTTCTATAATTTTTGTAGAATATATCGGAATTTAAAATTTATGATGACTGGAGGGCGAAAAAGACGAATTTGAGCTAAGGCGTGAGCACGCTAATTTCCTACAAGAGTTGGAAGATGGAATGAGTCTCAAGTTGGAAAAAAAAAAAAATAAAAGACTTTATGGAGTTTTCATTTATTTAAGGATTATTTTAATTTATTAGGATATTTTGAAGAGAGAATATTATTTTTCTACATTTTTCTAGAATTAGGATTAGACTGAAAATTAGAGTGCTAGGTATTATTTTTTCTCTCTCCTCTTTCTTTTCTCCTTCAGTTCGACGTGAACAGAGTTTTTTTATCTGCCAGATCGGCTTGAACGCGGCAACGCACGACAGACAGTTCTTCTTCTCGTTATTTTATTTTTACTGTTTTTATTATTTTTAGGATGAATTTTATGGAGAATACTACCATGTTTATGGATAGCTAAATTATTTTTCTAGCCAAAGGATTATTCATGATTTGTGAGATCTAATTGAGTTTTCAATTCCCTATTCTCTTTTATTTGTATTTCTCTTGCGTTTATTACCAATTGTAATTGTTTGATTGTTCTAATATTAGTGGCAGAGAACATAGTTGATTACTAAGGGTTTTTTATTTTATGTTTAGGGAGATATATGATATAGTCTAAATGATCCTACATGTGTGTTTGTTGGCTATAATTGGTGGTCCTTCTAGGTTTCAATGCTGTTGATAGATTAAATCCTATTATCGTATCTAGGATTGTCTGTTGATTGGAGAAATAATTAGTTATCGTATCCTGATTATCGAACAAGTAAGGAATGATAGGTTATTAGGTCGTACCAATAACCATAACCAGTTTAATTGAGAGTATGAAAATTATCTTTGCATCTATGATCGTATCATTGAACCATTTCTACGAATCTTTCCTTTGGATGGATATTTCATCTCCTTTATTCATTCTATTTAAATCTGAAATCTTTCCTTTTTGTTTTTATTTTTATTGAACTGCATTTTTATTATTTTAGGTAGATTGAACATATCAAAACCCCCCCATCTTTTTATTTATTTATTATTCCTTCGCGAAATAGTTGCATCAATTCATTTCATCCAATCTATGTGGATACGACCTACTCATTTCTACTACAATTTTATATTTTAGACGAGTAGAAATTTATTATTGTTGGTTTCGACACCCATCACTATTACCTTTTAATGCTGTATTATTTACTTTAAATTCAAGCAGGTCATTTAATAAACCGTTATTATTGAGGCGCCATTCTTTCTGCTATATCAGTTCACTTTATAAAATTAATTAGGAATTTTTCTATCCTTCATATATCTTTGAATTGGTCAAATTAATATTGTTTCACATAATTATCTTATGCTCGAATTATTAAAGTAATGATATATATATATATATATATATAGTTTGACCTAAAACCGTGTACGATACCCCCTTTTGACCAGTAATAAAGATAACATTATCAAATGAAGCGGCCGCTAGCTAGCTGTCTGCAAATGTAGATGGCCTACGTAAAATTATACTTCTTACTATATGTAAACTAATTTTCTTACTATTAATTAGTATTATGATGAATCACAAAATCATTGAACAATATATAAATATTTATTTACATCATGTCATGTACAATTGCTAAATATGCAAATTTCTTAAAAAGAGAAGAATTAAAGATAGGATAAGATAAAAATATAATATTATTCCAATAATGATACGAGCAAACAAATGTTTTATTGACATTTTAAACTCATATTAACTGAACTCACATTAGCTAGCTAGCTAGTTGCGTGACAAAAATAAAATTTGCATCTCTCTAATCAACATTAAGACTTTTATGCACAAATTAACAACAACACGTTAATTTTTGGTCAATAGTCCAACATCGATCGACACCGACACCTAGAGATTTTGGTTGAGTTGTCCGAAATTGACATTTGACATAACGTAATTAAGCCTTATCCAAATATAGCACCACAGCCAACATTTTACATACCTTTATAAATACACACCAATCCACAATTTCATTTCTCCACACCAATTACTTTTATTACATTTGCCAAATTAAACATGTCATCCTCACTTCAAATATTCATCTCATCTTTGCTCCTATTGGTCTCCATTTCCCGCGCTCAGCCCTCATTTAGACCAGCTGCTCTGGTCCTCCCAGTGCGAAAAGACGCCGCTACCCTTCAGTACCTCACCACAATCCACCAACGCACGCCGCTCGTCCCCGTAAACCTCGCCGTCCACCTCGGAGGCGGTTTCCTCTGGGCTGACTGCGACACTAACTACGTCTCCTCCTCGTATCGACCCGTTCGCTGCAGATCGGCCCAATGCTCCCTCGCTCGGTACACCTCGTGTGGCGACTGTTTTAACGGGCCACGGCCCGGATGCAATAACGACACATGTGGCGTAACCCCCGACAACCCCTTCACCCGAACCGCTACCGGTGGTGAGCTTGCCGAGGATGTCGTCTCCCTCCCCTCCACCGACGGGTCGACCCTCGGCCCAAACGCCACCGCACCCCGCCTCTTATTCTCGTGCGCCCCGACATTCCTCCTCGCGGGCCTTGCCCGCGGCGCGACGGGCCTAGCGGGCCTGGGCCGGGCCCGGATCGGGCTCCCGTCCCAACTCGCCGCCGTGTTTAGCTTTCGCCGCACGTTCGCCGTCTGCCTCTCCGGATCGAGCCGCGCGCGCGGAGCGGTTTTCTTTGGGCCCGGCCCGTATCGGTTCCTCCCGGGAATCGATGCATCCGCCGCGCTACGCTACACGCCATTGTACCTTAACCCGGTGAGCACCGCCTCGGCCTACGTGCAAGGGGAGCCCTCGACCGAGTATTTCATCCGCGTGGATGCGATTCGGGTAAACGGGTCGCCAATCCCGATCAACCGAACCCTACTCACGATTGACGGTGAAGGCAACGGGGGGACCAAGATTAGCACGGTCGACCCATACACGGTGCTCGAGAGCTCGATCTACCGGGCCTTGACCGCGGCCTACGTGCAGGCGGCCGCGGCCCGGAACATAACCCGGGTGGCGGGGGTGGGGCGGTTCGGGTTTTGCTTCGGGAGTGAGAATGTGGGTAGCACGAGGGTGGGGCCTGCGGTGCCTTACATAGAGCTGGCGCTGGCGGGGAGTGACGGGCCGGTTTGGACGATAACGGGTTCGAACTCGATGGTTCAGGTGAGCGAGCGGGTGATGTGTCTTGGGTTTGTGGACGGCGGGTCGGGGCCGAGGACGGCGGTGGTTATCGGCGGGTATCAGTTGGAGGATAATTTGGTGGAGTTTGATTTGGCGAGGTCGAGGATGGGGTTCAGCTCTACGCTGCTAGGAAGGCGGACCACGTGCGCAAATTTCAATTTCACGACCAGTGTGTAGAGAGAGATTTTTATTGACTACGATTTGGAATAAATGGATGCATATGTAATAATCTGCGTGGTTTGTTGTTTGTTGGTTTGTGTATTTGTTATGTAGATGTTTGATTGAATAATGTGAATTTTATAATTTTTAATGATGATTATTAATTTAAGAAGTATCTAAAATTATTGTATTATATTAATTATTTATGCAATTTTAAGAGGTTTGATTATATCACTAGAATTTATTAGTTTATTTTAAATAAAAAAATCTTAATGAAATGAAAAACATAATATTGATTTTACAACAAATAACTTAAAAAAATAATAATATATTTTTATACTAGTACAACACCCGTGTATTACACGGGTGCTTGAATTTTTTTTTCTTAAAATCTAAAATTAATGAGAAAAATAGTTAAAAATTTAAATAACTTTTGCAAAAATATATATATTATTATATATTTAGTATGACAATTTTTTAACTTACAACATATAACTACATTAAAAATGAATATATCAATTGATAAATAATTTTATTTTCCTAATGAATTTTAATAAATATTATTATTTTTTGTTATTATAAAAATAAATAAAATTTATTTACTTCATATATACAATATGGATGTAAATTTAAAAATCATCAAAAGATGATTAATTTGATATATAATATATGTTAAACCGATAAGAAATACAAAAGTTATCAACTTTTAAAATACATTTACAATTCCTAGCTAATTGAATGAAAAAAATCAAAGTCATGGATATATTAGTCACTTAGTGCCTCACTATGTAAAATTACAAATAATTAAAAGGTTATATTAGTATAAGTGATATTAAAATACCTAACTTAGATAAGTAATATTTATGGAATGTCCGAACCTAGATTAATTATTATTAATATATCAATATTATTTGTCCAAACTTAATTACAAAACCTGATTCTTCGCCAAGTAGGAATCCAAAGCACCAGAAGCAACCACGTAGGCTCAGCGCATTCGGGAATTATATACAGGGAGGATATTTATGTAATTTCTGTATACCATTTAATGTAAATTATAATTAATTACGTTTAATAGTAAGTATAATATGATACATTAGTTAAAAAATGTCATTATTACATAACCAATATATAATGCACGCTTTATTACCATCATTAACCTAAAAAATATGTTTTCATAATTTGTTTTTGCCTATAATTATATATATTATTATATGTTAATATGTGATTACGATTTTTAAAATTATAGAATATATGATAAACATAAATTATAAATATAATTTAAAACTTAAGAATATATATATTTTCTTTCAAGTTTTGTAAATATAATAAAACTCAACTATGTTTTTATTTGTTATCAAATATATTAAATTAAATTAATTGTTTTTTTAATTATTCTTATTTGAAACTCGTATATCCATATACTATATATATAATAAAATAATATTATATATCTATCTTATTCTTTAGAAAAAAAAATTATATCGTTATCAACTTTATTCGAATAATAATTAATTTCATAAATAAAATTTATTTTATGATATTTTTTTTAAAAATAATATGAAACGAATAAGTAACAAGATAATAAATAATACACAATTTTGAAAACTTTAAATATACACAAAATTTTACCTTATTTTATTTTATTTTTTTTCAAAAGAAAAATTGTTTTAATTAACACTTGTATGGACCTAGTACAATGAGTGTAAGCCCATTAGTCCCAACTCCCAATGATGGCCCAAACATTTTCCTTCATCTGTTCAACAGACGACGTCGTTCTTTCGTCAAAATCTACCATTGAGTTTACCATCGCTCTCAAAGCCTCTCTTCTCATAGTGTCTTGCATCGGCTTAAACCCTAGCTCCGTCGCCTTCCCCGTTGCAAGAATGAAGCTTGTCAGGTTTGTGTTTCATATTTTTGTTTTTTCAATGTTGACGTTTCATCATTATCAGTGGTGAATTTCAGTTGCAGCCCATAAGTTTTCCTTTTATGCTGCGTTTTACTTACGCAGATTTTTGATGAAATTGAACAATGAGACTGTGTCTATTGAACTGAAGAATGGCACAGTAGTTCATGGCACCATTACAGGTGCTTCTTCTTCATCATACGATCCTTATTTTTTTCTGTGTTTTTTTTCCCTTATGGAGTTTTGGATTTCATTTCACGGAGTGGGCTCATATGATTGTTTAGTCTGCATACATTACCAGTATAGCATGTACTGGAGAATTGGACAGTAGGCAACTACATTCATGCTAATGCAACTGAATCCCATACAGTGTTGATTTTTGGTGGATCGATTATATTTTGGGGCTTGTACACTGTTAGTCATAGATATAGATTTAGTCTAGAGTTTTGTCAAATGTGACAAGCGTCTTAAATTTGACCACGCCATGTCGTGAATATTGTTTGTCACAAGTTTCTTTTAGTGATTGGGTAATGCTTCTAATGGAGTAATGGTGACATGCTAGCTCAATATTATAACTTCTGAGTAGATTAGAAGGATGCCTTCCTGCCATCAATCCTTGTGTTAGTTTTGTTTGTTTCCAGTTTTGATTCCATTGAGAATTTCTAACTTCTAAATTAGTGTTCACTTTTGTGTCAAGAACAGAGAGAAGATCCACCATCATTCGTTCCTGAGTCATTCAAACAATTGCAGTAACATATTTTATATATCTGAATTCTCACCAGAATAAATCAGTGAGCTACCAAGGGTTTCAATTCGTGGGACCTCTCATACTTTCACCTTTACCGTATACCATTCTACTCCTAGTTAAAAATTTTAGAATAGAGAGTCCTAGAAACAGAAGAAGATGCGTTTGCCTTTTTCTCACGGCTACCAAAGACCTAGAATCAGAAGTCCTATGTTGTATTATTTCTCTCCATTTGAGATTGATACATTCTCTTTACGTAATATAACTATTTCCATGATGCAAAGTTTCTTGCGGAACTTCTATTATGTTTACGGGTTCAAAGTATGAATTTTTCTTTAGGTGTTGATATCAGCATGAACACACATCTGAAGACTGTAAAGCTTACTCTTAAGGGAAAAAACCCAGTCACGATGGATCATCTGAGTGTAAGAGGTAACAATATCCGCTATTATATTCTTCCTGACAGCTTAAATCTGGAGACGTTGCTGGTGGAAGAAACTCCAAAGGTCAAGCCCAAAAAACCAACTGCTGGTAAGCTAATAATTGCTGTAAGCTCTCTAGATTTCTTGCACTAACCATCCCTGGTTTTTTAACCTTTCAATAATAATTAAAAGAGAGAGAGAGAGAGAGAGAGAGAGAGAGAGAGAGAGAGAGAGAGAGAATAATTGAGGTTTGGCCAAGTACAATAAACTCCTGATGAAAACCCCCCTTGTTAAAATTATAAAAAGATAAAATGGACAGTGCTATTTCTACAATGTTAATATATTATACCTACCTCTTACATGAACACAAAATTGGATATCAAGAGTTTGCCCTTTTTTGGTAGTTATTAAATGTACTGAAACAGTAATGGGCGTTTTGTAATTATCCAAAAACCAAATTATCATTATTCCAAATCACAAATTCACCCCTCGACATTGTTTCTCTTTTGTAAATAGCACTACCCGTGAGGTGGTAAGGTAATTTCAAAATTCAAGGGACCTCAAGGATATACATTCATAATTTTGAATGACAAGTAGAGCTATTCATAATTGGGATAAAACATTGGATATTCTTTAAAATTTTTTGCCAAGATTTTGACTCGATTTCAGTATCATACATCATTAGTTGAATCTAATGTTTTTATTATCCGTTTATTTAGGGAAACCCTTGGGTCGTGGTCGAGGGCGTGGTCGTGGGCGTGGACGTGGTCGAGGCCGTTAGATATGTCTTGATTCTTCATAACTTTTGTAGTATTTGTCGTGTAAACATTTGTACTCAAGAGAGACTAATATGCTGGCCATTCTACATTTCTACAGCAAAATATATTTCGAATGTTGGTGCTATTATTAGTTCTTGAGTTAATTGAAGCAGGCCCTTTATTGGGAATTTGCTTAATGGAATTGAAATTTGGCTTGGTATGCGAGGTTCCTCATGAGTTGTGTATGAATCAACTAAATTAGAGGATGATTGATATAGGCAAGTGGATAATATCATATTGCAGATGAGGTTAACAGGAATGATGAGTAGTTAGTGGTGATTAATACTGCAAACGAGTCGAGTCGAGCATTGGCCTTATCAAACAACATTGATTTTCCTTTTTAATTGCTAGAGCTCGATTTATGACGATGGAGATCGACTCGATAAAAGAAGACAATTGCTCGAGCTCGGCTCGAGATGGATTGAAATCAAAATGCTCGAGTTCTGCTCGAGTTCGACTCGAATTTCAAGTAAAATTATCATTAAGTACACATCAAATATTGTAATATTTATTTATAAGGGAAATTTTAGAAATTCACTACATATCTCGAGTCGCTCGTCCTTAAAAATCTATGATCGAGCCGAGTTTTGATTCGAGCGTTTGCAAGCCGCTCGGTTCGTTTGAGCCCTAGTGGTGTTGCTTGTAGTTTATCTTTTAGTTAAATTAGTATTCATATTGGCTGCGGCAACTAGAAAAAAGTGAGATTTAGTGAGATTTGTAGTCTTTCTGACTGGGTAAATAATTTCACCAATCCTTAACACATTCTTGGCTCTCACAACTATAAGAATCGGGTGAAACGAGTGCGGTCTTGGTCCCATGAGACTAGATGCATCATAGTGAGGTTCTAAAAGGTTCTAATACGTCCCGTCAACAAAAAAACCAATTGAAAGTATGAGGAGTAGTTCACTAAACTTATAAGTTAAACCTATTTTTCTTGTATAAAACGATATTGGACAGCTGAGAAGTGATATTCTAATACGTCCCCTCAATTGTGAGTCATTTATATGAAACCCAAGCCACAGAGCAGGCCGGGTATCGGGTACGTCATCGTAGGTCCCACGTAGGCCGACTTTGATACCATGAAAGAATCAGGGAAAACGGGTGCGGTCACATGCACGTGAAGCGCACCGTAAAAGGGTGAACCTAGATGCACCATAGTGAGATTTCATTAAAATATAATACGATTTGTGAGTTGTTCCAGCCTACGTAGGCTTTGACTTCGATTTCGTATGAAAGACTCACAAGTGGTATTATATTTTAATAATAACGTTACAGTTTCTCTAATGAATACAATTCTCAAAAACTACAGTTCCCATCTCATTGAAATATACAAATTTCACTCCCACACCAACTTTCTCTCAGACTTAAGGTACATTTTGGGAATTCCACTCGAAGAAAATTCAAGAATTGCTGAATTACAATTTGCACCAGATACCAAACTTGATTAACAAAGCAAAATGGATTGGATTGATGACACACACATCACATAGGACTTATGTATAAATATGAATGGTTACTATCACAAAAATTTTGTAAAGATGCAATTATCTTTTATTTATTTGATAGCCCTAATGGGGACATTAATAAATTGTTGTGGAGAAAAATGAATGTACTAAAAACACGTATAATGACGATGAAAGAATTGAAGGCCACACCACATAGATAGATATGGTTAGACTTTCCAATTTGGCAAAACCAAGCACTTTGCTCTTTAAGGCATCATGTTCTTTTTGGCAAATGTGGTCCTCCTTACTTAAGACACACACAAACATTTCGTCCATATAAATTATAATGTATTCCAAACAATCATTTGTGGGATTGTGACACTTAGTTTTTATCCATATGGATAATTTGTAACGTGTTTGTGTGATTGAGACATTTAATTTGTAGGTACATATACTTTGTAATGCCAACTTTACAATCAATAAAAATGTTTCTAAGTGTTGTTTTTTCTCGTGGCATTTAGAGCTGCAAACGAGCCGAGTCGAGTTGAACATTGGCTTTATCGAGCATGGTTGATTTTTTTTTTAGCTGCTCGAGCTCGACTCGATAAAAAATTACAATAGCTCGAGTTCGACTCCAATTCGTGGAAAGGTAGAACTACTATTAAGGACCTATGCTAACATATATAAAAGGTATTTTAGTAATTTAACATGTATCTTGGGTCGCTCGACAAAGAAAAATATGGGTTCGAGCTCGACTCGAGCGCTCGCGAGCCGCTTGATTCGTTTGCAGTGGCATCGAACAATAGAGACTCTTTTAAATAATCTTCTCTTAAAAAACTTATTTAATATGTGAGATTTGAAGTTTATGTCGTCAAACCCTCAGTATCCGTCAGTCTCCTCCGTGAATGAGATTCTTCCGGCCATGGTTCCTCTAGGTTAATATCATGTTCCCCCTCCGACATGGCTGCATCGTCGGCGAGGTCCATGGCTGCAGGCTGAGATGGGTCGGTGGTTGGTGGGAAGGTATCCTGGTCGTCCTCAACGATAATTGCCCGGTGTTTGGACGGGTCAAGCCCTGCACCAACTGAGATATTGCCTGCATGGGTCGAAGATTGGAAATTATTTGAGATTCCTGCATTGGGCGGTGGAACGGCTTTGGGTTCTTGTGGTCCAGAAAGGAGAGAGTGGGCCGTGGTCACAGGTTTGTCAATTTGGGCCTTTGGCCCAACATGCTCCACATGGTTACTAGCAGGTACTCTACTGCTACTACTTGTCTGGGCCGAATTTTTTTGTTTATTCTTGATAAGACGCCAGTTTGTCTCGCCCGAGGATCGAGAAGTTTCTTTCTGGGGCGCCGCATTATCCTTGCTTGCCAAAGAGGTACTTCCGAATTCAAAGTGGGGGGAATCCCGAAGATCTGCATTTTCCAAAATTCCAAAGCGGGACCCTGATTTTGTGGTGGTGTGCGGATTCTTAGCGCTCTGGCCCCTGTCGATCCCCTTATCACACCGCAAATATGGTTGGCGTATCTTTTGTGGTACCTGCATCCAAGGTCCATAGCCCGTCTCAGGCCCGTTTCCCGTTACCTCCGACTTGTCCTTTGATGTGTCGTCATGAGATTGACCGTCATTAATGTTGGCCGTCTGTCGGGTCTCCGGGTTGGCTCTGTGGTCTGTAGGTTGCGGTTGGTGAGGGCACACATGGCTCAAGTGGCCTATACGCCCACATTGAAAGCAGATATTGGGAAGGTTTTCGTACACGATTCTCTGTTGACGCCCATTGATGATGAAGCTTGTGCGCAAAGGTTTCGTGACGTCAACCAAGACTGCAAGTCTCGCGAACTTACCACGGGTGCGGGCAGCTGTTTGCTGATCGATTTTGACCACTCTCCCCACAATCCTGCCTATGGTTCGGAATATCTGTTTGTGGTAGAGGTGAGCTGGCAGTCCGGACAGTCGAATCCACGCAACAGTGGATGTAATTTTTGCCTTGTTAGCGTCGAACTTCAGATTCCAAGGTTGAACATGTAAGTAACCTCCCCCAATCACGTACGGGCCGCCCGTCAGGACACGCTCCGCATCCTCACTGTTCCGCATCCTCACTGTTCCCAAAAGCTTGTTCGAGCTCGTTCGTGTTCGACAAAAGCTCGTTCGTTTATTAATCGAGCCGAGTTCGAACATAAAATTAGGCTCGTTTAATAATCGAACGAACACGAGCTCGTTCGTGAACGTTCGATTATGTTCGCGAACATTAATTTAATATAATTTTATCTTATTTTATATATTCATATAATATTTTTATTAATAAAAACTAAAATTTAATATAAATTTATTTATTTTTTATATATTTACATAATATTTTTAATAAAAAATAAAAAATATAAAAATATTTATATTTTATTCTTTTATTTTCGAGTTCGAACGAGTTCAAAAGAACAAATTTCGAGTTAATCAAACATATTTTAAAAGTATTAAATTATTCGAACACGAACGAACTCGAACTTTTACGAACAATTAAACGAACGAACTCGAACACGATTTTTTGCTCGAAAAATAAACGAACGAACACGAACATTGTTC
>CACSLK010014283.1:4379191-4401034 GCA_902706635.1 Striga hermonthica | reverse complement strand
AAAAAAAAAAAAAAAAAAAGAAGAATATGATCAATTAAAGAGAGCTTTCAAGAAATAGCCACACAAAATGGCAAACTAGGAAATCTCTTACTCTCACAGTCATTTCCATTGCATCTCCATAAACGATCCTTCTCAACTTCAACTCCTTCATTCACCTTTACCAAACAAAGCCTAAGCCTCCCGTTTTCGCGCTCGGTTTTAAAACGACTCCACTTCGAGGAAAATACGAAGGCCTCGATCACCAGCCGGCCGCCCTCACGATGACTCACCATTTTCACACCTTTATTATTGTTCCCATTCATAATTGTCAATGGAGGTGGAAAATCGGTCTTCTTGCTTGATTCTCGCGTTTTTCTTGCCAGCTTATTCGTGACAAAACTCTCTTTTGAATAAAAGTCGCTTCCCGTTTCGCTTCCTAAGCTCTCGGTACACATTTCAAGGCTTTTTGGGCTTAGTAAAAAAAAAGTCGAGCTCTTGTCGAGAGGATGCACGTAAACTTGCTCCCGTTCGTTCCTCATTTGTTTATCGATATGATGAGAATCATTTGAAGTATCTTGTATAGAGTTCCATTTATTTAATTCTTCGGCATTTTCGCCTATAACCGGAAAGCTTCTATTTTTACCGACATGTTGATTTTTTTCACTGTGGATTTCTTGTTTGGATGTGATCAGTTGATGCATTAGAACACATTTTTTCAGGATAAGGGGCTCCAAACAGGATGGTAGCCCTTGGCCTGCACTTCTATTGAATGTCATCTTTTGTTCGTTTGCTTTGTAGATTTTGGTATAATATAGGATTTTCAAGAGAAAGTGAAGTGAAAAGAGGATTCTAAAAAAATGTGAAGTTGTCTTTCTAAAGATAAGGAAAGCGATCTATGTAAAAACAGAGGAAAAAGCAAGGCAACTTTGGCATTCTTTAGATAAGAGTAACACAAGACATTCGAAATTTTCGATTTTTCGACTTTGAGAGAGGTAATAAGATTGGAAATGAAGATGAAAATGATAAAAGAGCTGCAAATTACTAACCAAACAACAATTATGAAGTGAGACAGTGATGAGAAATGAATGGAGTAAGGCATGGAATTTATAGGTTCAGAAAGAAAAAAAGGTGTGAGATAGTGATGGGAGTCGTAGAGCTGTAAACGAACCGAACGTTCGTGAACAAAAGCTTGTTCGAGCTCGTTCGTGTTCGACAAAAGCTCGTTCGTTTATTAATCGAGCCGAGTTCGAACATAAAATTAGGCTCGTTTAATAATCGAACGAACACGAGCTCGTTCGTGAACGTTCGATTATGTTCGCGAACATTAATTTAATATAATTTTATTTTATTTTATATATATTCATATAATATTTTTATTAATAAAAACTAAAATTTAATATAAATTTATTTATTTTTTATATATTTACATAATATTTTTAATAAAAAATATAAAATATAAAAATATTTTTATTTTATTTTTTTATTTTCGAGTTCGAACGAGTTCGAAAGAACAAATTTCGAGTTAATCAAACATATTTTAAAAGTATTAAATTATTCGAATACGAACGAACTCGAACTTTTACGAACAATTAAACGAACGAACTCGAACACGATTTTTTGCTCGAAAAATAAACGAACGAACACGAACATTGTTCGAACGTAAACGAACACGAGCTCGAACAGTCAAAGCTCGATTCGGTTCGGTTCGTTTACAATATTAATGGAAGGCTTAGTAACTCTCTATTGCATGGGAATCATTGTAGTTTTTCCTCAACCACATATAACAATAAAAGGAAATACAACCAAGAAAATTCTTTCTTACTCTTCCTTTTTTTTTTCTTTCTTCTCTTTCTCTGTGGAAATTCTCATATTATTCAAATTGGACCAATAATGGTGGTTATGCTACAAAGAAAGTGACAGCACCACTCCAAAAAATTGCTCAATGTATAGTGTACTACGCTAATTCACACATGCTCCTTATAGGATAGCAAATATGGACTTTATAGGCCGGTTAGCCCAAAATTATGTGTTTTATGGACTTTATAGGCCGGTTGGCCCAAAATTATGTGTGTGTACGACAGATTATTTGATTATTAATACTTGTTATTAAGAGCATCCACAATGTTTTGAGTTCAATCACAAAAAATTGTATGTCACGTAAGAAATAGACATAATCTAAAAAAATGTATTCTCCAATGCAAACAAAAGTAGATTTGGCCCTGCTGATGTGACAAACAATAAAAAGAGACTCGATCTACCCTTAGAGTCTCAAGGGTTTTTCCATGTCTTTTTGTGTATCATTGGACTTGAGTCTTAAACAGACAAAGAAAAACCCAAGTGAAAAAACCCAAAAACATTCCAATGCAAAAACAAAATACTAAGTCTAGACTATCAATAAAAAAGGAAAAATTGTGAATGATTGATGACTAGTCAGGTTTGTGCTTGGGTCCAAAATAGACCCAATAGTGGGCTTGGTCTATTTTTTTATTGCCACATAAGCTAGACTATGTCTAAATTTAATTGTATTGTGAGACATTTTTTGATAGATCAAGCCTAATTCCTACATGGCATGTACTATTTTTTTAAGAGACCCTATGCATTGTGGGTGCTCTTAAGTCTATTTTAGACTCAAGTAGAAACCTAGTTTCTTTGCATTGAAGTGAATTTTATCAATTTTACATAGTTTTATCCATGTCATCAAAGACTTGAGTTTATTTATATGTCACATAGACAAGACTACACCCAATGCATTGTAGATGTTATAGTTATTGTTAAGTCCATGTTGATTATAACAGCTTGATAATTAGTGGAGTTGTTAAGCGAAACAGATTGCTCTTGAGCTCGACTCGTGAAGACTTGAGCTCGTGTAAGGATCGTTATACTTGATAGATACGAGTTTTTACTTTGATCGTTTATCATATATCTCGTTAATTTGATGGGGCGAGTTTGACACTGGCTCTATAATAGGCCTCAAGCATGAACTTAATTATTACGAGATCGGCTTGGTTTGGCTTAGCTCGATGTTACGTGTTATTCTTATTTTGATTCTAAATGATTGTTTTGTAGATTAAAAAACTAATTTAGCAATATTAACACGATTGTAAAGTATATTGTAATATACAATATGATTACCTTAAGGAAAAAATAATATAGAGAAAGCTAAGAAAAAGTTATAAAAATTGAACAAAATCTAATTTCATATAAAATGAGAACAAATATTTTAAGAAACCGTATTCATAAAATATATTTTTTTTTTTTAAAAAAAAAGTTATGATGGCTCCATAGTAGATGAACCTTCTATAGAAGCCAATATTTGGCTCCATATAATTTTGTATATAGAAGGTTGGTTGACTCCACTATATATGGAGTCAATTGTTGATTTCGCAAAACTATATTTTTTTGTTCAATAAAAAAATATATTTTTAAAACGTGTTACAATATATAAATTTATAAATGAAAATATTTTTATAATTAGTATAAAAAACTGTTTCTTTTTTTTCTTTTTTTTCTTTTATATATATACTAGTACAACGCTCGTGTATTACACTAGTGCTTGCTAATTTTTTTTTTTAAAAAATCTAAAATTAATGAGAAAAAGTAGTTGAAAGTTTAAATACCTTTTATAAAAATATATATATTATTATACATTTAGTATGATATTTTATACTTCTGCGACTTACGTGTGTTATATTATAATACTTTTTTTAACTTACAACATATAACTACAATTAAACATAAATATATCAATTGAGAATTAATTTTATTTTTCTAATGAATTTTAATAAATATTATTATTTTTTATTATTATAAAGATAGACATAATTTATTTATTTCATATATACAATATAGATGTCAAATCGAAGATCATCAAAAGATGATTAATTTCATATATTATATATGTAAAACCGATAAGAAATACAAAAGTTATCAACTTTTAAAATATAATTACAACTCAATAGTTAATTGAAGGAAACAAATCAAAAGTCGGAGATATAATAGTCACTTAGTGCCTCACTATCTAAAATTACAAAAAATAAAAGGGTTATATTAGTACAATGATATTAAAATACCTAAGTTAATTAAGTAATATTTATGGAATGTATAAACCTAGATTATTAATTATTAATATATCAATATTATTTGTCCAAAACTAATTACGAAGCATGATTTTTTGCTAAGTAGGATTCCAAAGTAACAGAATCAACCACGTAGGTTCAGCACATTCGAGAATTATATATAGGGGTGACGAGGGAGTATATGTGTGTCCATATTTTAGCCGTATTATATGGCTGTCTGTACTGTACCCAATTGAATTGAGAAGACGTGTCAATTTGCATTGACTGATTGAATGACTGAATTGACGGCTGTGATCCATCTACTCACTAAATATCCACCGTCAGATTCTCATTGATCAATCGCATTAACCCACGTTATTTATCTCGTGTGTGTGATGTTCTTGTGTGTACTATCTCTCATCTCATCTCATAAGAACCCCAGCCCAGCACAGCCCAGCACAGCCCAGCCCAGCACAGCCCCCCTTTTTTCTGAAACTTGATCTTGCTTTTTCGACTACTTTTTTCTACCTTACTGCTTGAGGGCTTTTCTATTTTGCTTCCATTTTTTGTTACCATTTGGAGAAAACTTGAAGAAGAAGAAGAATAATGGGTAGGAAACCGAAGACTGTTGCTAAAAGCAGCGCCGCGGCTGTCGAGGTTTTCTGAACATACGGACCCAATGCCTTCCATTTTCTTTTTTTTTTTCTTTAAATTATGAAATCAAGTTTTTATTTTTCTTTTTCATGCTTCACAGATTTATTTTTACCTGTGCATTTGTTGCTAGTGTTCTTTATAATCTCCTCATTGTCCTGTGCATGCATATGCCAACGCGTGTCTGGAGAAGTGTTTGTCCCTTTATTGTGGTGTTTTCGTTTGGCATTCCTGCCTTTTCACCTGCTTCTACAGTGTTTCTATTTGCTATGTTTTTATTAATTTTAGTTATATGAATGAGGACGATTATGTATGGAAATCTTTAGTTATGTGAGTGGGGTTGGCTTCTTTGACTGATATTTATTTATTTCTTGATTTTTCTTATTCTTCTCAGGGCAAATGCTTATGTTCTCATCCTCTCCTATAATCTAGACATCTTAAGCGTTGTTAGTATATTCTTTAAGGAAAAAAATAATGATGTAGACTTGGTAGTTTGTTGCTCTGATGTAATTGCTCAAACAATGACTGACTATAATAGCCTGTAACAATTGCTGAGCCTCTAACTGGAAATCGAATCACATCTTCACACCGTGCTTCAAATTGTAGGTGAAAAGCTCAAATCTTTATCGCGGGATATCATCGTCCGTTGAGAAATTGCCACCACAAACCCCTGTGGAGGGTTTGAATACTGAATACAACTCTCAACCTAACTCCAATGGCTTATGGAAAAAACGTAAAGCATCAATGGCCACAAATGGGCCCTTGAGACGATCCGGACGTCTTAAGAGCCCGGCGGCCGGGACCCAATTGATCAAACCCACTGTTGAACATGTTGATCTTGATGAAATCGAAAAAGAAGAACCATTACAGTCTGAGAAAGTTAATAGTCCTTTGCAGGTTGTGAATCAGAAGAGCTCTGAAGTTGACACTCAGGTGGAGCAGATTGTGAATAAGAAGAGCTTGGAAGTTGATACTCAGGTGGAGCAGATTGTGAATGGGAAGAGCTTGGAAGTTGATACTCAGGTGGAGCAGATTGTGAATGAGAAGAGCTTAGAAGTTGACACTCAGGTGGAGCAGGTTCTGAATGAGAAGAGCTTAGAAGTTGACATTCAAGTGGAGCACATTGTGAATGAGAAGAGCTCGGAAGCGGACACTCGGGTGGAGCAGGTTGGTCCCCCGAAAGATGCGAACAAGAAAAGCTTGAACGAAATGGTTAGCTATTTCGTACAAGCTGTGGATGAATTCAAGCATAAGGTTTGCATTTTGGTGCCGAAATTGTGATATTTGTTTTCTAAAATTACCCCATGGTCCAGTTTGCTTTCTTTTAAAAAAAGTTGGACATCTGCTCAAAGATTTACAAACACCTACGATTAATTCGTATGAGGGAAGCAAATGTCATAGGGAGTATATGTGATCTCGGATGATAATGGGGTCTTTCTGTGTAGGTTGACCTCGTGATTTTAATTTTTCAGTTCTAAAATATGTAATGAATATGGTGCCTCATTAGATTTTCTAACAGGTTTCTGAAAGGTTGGATGAGGATCCTTCTCCCGATGCCCGCTACAAAAGCTTGTACTTCTTCAGTTCACAGAAGAAGGTTGTTATTGTGTTTCTTTTTTTATGTGGTATAGCAATATATATCATTATAGATTTTTTTTTTTCTTCTTCCTTCTTGTAGACAATCTATCTATCTCTAGATGTGTGGCGAAAGTTGTGTTTAAATGACCACAAGTGACTGTTGTGTTTATTTACCGAGTATGTGACCTTAACTAGATATTAGCTTGTGAACTATGTATTAGTTTTGCTTATTATTTCCTGTAAAACCATTCTTGTAGAGTATGTTCATGCATGACATGCTGATGCGAACATCTTTAGTGTCAAATCTTCATAAATCATTGGCATGCCACAAATTTGGTTTTAGTCTGAGCATCATTTGGAAGCTATAGCTAGCTTTTATCCGTTATCATTTCGATTTGTTGTTTAGTTAGCGTAATAGCTTGGATAAAGTACAAAGTAGAAAAACCAAATTGGTGTATTGAAGATTTGATTGCTTCAAACAGGTTGATGAAAGGTCGGATGATGGCCCTTCTTCTGATGTCCACTACAAAAACTTGTACTTCAATTCACAGAAGAAGGTATGGTTGATTCCTTTTGGAGTTTTGTTTGTTTGTTTTTTTTTTACCTTTTAGTGGTTTAGCAATATTGTTGTAGATTGATTTGTTTTTTGTTTTTTTCGTCCTTTTTTTGTAGCTTGAGGAGTTGATGAAGGAGAACTATGAGCTGGTTAGGAAGTTGGAGTTTGCTGAGGGACAAGTTGCAGCTGTGAGTTTTTAAAAATACATTTTAGTTTTGCTATATTAATTTGCATCTGTTTTACTTGAAACGGTTCTTAGGTAAACTTGATTTAACAACTTTAAATTTTTTTTTTGATACAGTATGAAAAGATGATCGATGTTAGGGGTCCTCTAAAGGAAGTGATGTTGGTGTCCAGATTCGAAAAATCTATAAAAGACAATGTGAGTTTGCTGCCTTCTTCAACTCCTGCTGATGATGAACCAAAGAAAAAGAAGAGATCTTACAAGAAAAGAAAGGCTTGAAACTGATAATGTGCTGTTTGAATTATTTTTTGTGTTAATGATCAATGTTTCTATTTTATGTGTATTCGGAAAAGGCCGACTTTTGGGGACTTAATGCTTTGCTAATGACTTTTGATCAAACACTTGTTATGTTAGTTAATGTGTGTTTGCAACTGTCAAGTGTTGACATTCATTGTTATTATATTTTATGGTGTGTTTTGGTATTATCAATGTCATTGTCCTGATGGAATATTTGGGGTACAATTTGAGAATCCATGTTAGATGATAGAGTAATGCAAGCAAGACTGGATCTTTTTGTTGCATCAGTCAATAATACAAGGAAAAGTTGGTAGTTTAAGACCCTTTTTTTAACTAACCATGAAAGAAATATAAATAAAGTAAAAAAACTACCTATGCATTTATTTATTTATTAGCTTATATATTACATCCATACAGAAGCAGAATTCAACAATCTATCTCATAATAATCTCAAGGTTGAAACTTGAAAAACACTGGAAAACTATTTTTCACAAGGAAAAGCTGCCAATGATTATTATTTAGTTCGAAATGCTTCCTTTATTTACTAATACAACAAGACAACAACCATGAGTTTTCAATTTATACAATGGGACAAGGACAGTAGAAAGTGCCTAAACCATATCTCATATCAAATTTACAACCAAAACGAAGCACAAAATGCCTCTCAGACTTTAACCTTTCTACATGTCTGTCCAACTGCTGCAAGTTCAGATATTGCGATTCATAAGAGCTCGTCATATCATATCCTTCTCCAGTCTACATGCTTGAAACTTATTCACACGCGCAAAATGTCATAAACCGAAGGAGGACCATCACCCATTTCTCATCACACCTCCTATCGAAAATCACTCACTATGAAGAATATCTGCAAACGAAAAATCATGATTCGGGGAACCTTCCTGTCCACCTAGGACATAAAACGGAACATGAGCAATCATTTTTCTACCTCCTTCATCCCAGTTAACCATCCCTGGGGGATTCTGCGTGGCCTCGCCTGAAGGACCACCACTAGGTCCCAATACAGATAAACAAATCGCGGGCTCGCTCATCAACCCCAAATAATCCCGCGCGCGTCCCCAAACCCTAGCATCCGAAATTCTAGAACGGACCACCTTTGCCAGCGAGACGCGGGCCCTTGGCAGCAGCTCTTGGTGGCACGTGGCCAGCTTGGCTATGGCTGTCACTACAAAACACAAAATCCTCGACTGGAAGGATTTCTGGAACTTGGGAGGACTCCCCACCTCGCCAAGCCCGATTCGACTAGTAGAGAGGTTCTCGTATAAAATTAGCTCTAAACTCTCAAAGAGCTCACGGGCCGCCTCTTTGAAAGGCCCGCCTCCCGCTCCGTACTCCCCGACAGCCCAACACAGCTGCATTGCTAGCTCAGCCTTAGCTTGCCCATCATAGGCCTCCCCAAGCCGGTCAGTGATGGGCTTTTTGAGGATTGCGATGAAATGAGGCGAGCGGCGGAAGGCCGAGAGCACAAACTCCAACAGCCTTTTCTGAACATCATAGCAGAATATTTTGTCCGGGAACAAGGTAGAGTATCTCGTCATGACCAAAGGTATCAGAGCACATACTAAAGAATCATTCGCGCCAGCATCACGGGCCGAAAGGGCAAAATAGGAATCGAGAATCCGTGGGGCTATGCGGAGGGCCTCCTTGAGCCTAGCGGACAGAGGGGAGGATTTTACCAGCGCCTGTAAAGCTGCAGCCATTGATGGGGAGGTCCAGTGGCGTTCGGCGAGTCCATCGTTTTCGTCCTTGAGGAGATCGAGAAAGAGGGAGTCGGGCACGGCCATGGGCACACTGTCCTCGGATTCCGAGTCGGCACCACCGTCCCCTATGGTGGAGCCGGTGTAGGCCTCGTCCATGAGCGCCAGCAGCATCTCGGGGGCAGCGCTCTTCTGAATCGAGGCTATGCTGGTCCCCACCAGCGGACCTGAGGTTTTCTCAACTTTCTCCAACGCCACAACCAATATAGGTAAATCTACTACGGACGAGAAGAGGGGAATAAACGATCCTGGAGAGATTAATCCAGGGAAGACTTGGAGGAACGATTTTTCTAACTTTTCACCGTTCCAAGCGATCAGTTTCAGCAGAAGGGGGAAAAATTGTGGTAGAAGCGCGGGGAAGGATCTTACGAGTTTCGGCCTGTTCGAGCTGAGGAACCGGAGAGTCGACTCGGCGACCGCGGGATCCGAAAACTCGCGGCTCAGACACGATCTGAAAAACGTCCGTAAGCTGGGCTCGGCGTCGTGCAAGACCGAATCTCCGAAATCGAGAAAGAATTGGAGGATGGGGAGCAATAGGAGGCCGTTGGAGGTTTGGGATTGGGAGATGGAGGAGGCGCAGCGCTGGAATATCTTGTTGAGGTGAGGGTAAACCCTAGCCACCAATTCGTCTACTGATTTCTCGCCGTCTCTGCAGAGGTCGTGGAGGCGCGTGACGGAGTTCAGGAGGGCAGAGTCGGAGGCGGGGTCGGTGGCGTCTCTGGCGGCGGAGGATAACGATCGGAGGTGGACTTCCCATTCTCTGTCTCCGTCCGCCATTTTTGCTTGTCTTTAATTGTAGAGAAAACTGATTTCAGGCTTTAGTTGAAGTGAAAACGGTTGAAATTCAATTCAATCATCTCTTGAAGGTCATATAGAGTACTATTAACTCAAGTGATATTTTATTTTTATCAAGTAGATGAATGCCACACATTCTAAAAAGAATTCAAAAAATCCAAGTTAAATATAGCTAAATATTTTAAGAATCAAGAATGAATACAATATAATCCTGGAAATAGTTTTTTTTTTTTTAATTCAAAATTCAACTCAAAACTAATCCAACTTAATTCTCTCAATATTATCAATATATACTTTAATAATATCATTTAATTATTACTACACAATTTTGAACCAAATTCATTATTCAGTTACTCATATTTTTTACTATCAACAATTATTTACAATTATTATTTTATTATTTTTACATCATACCTAATATTTAATCATCATATTTCATTTCCACCCAATCAAAATATTTCAATCTTAAGCGTTATACACATTTGTATCCCAAGGCTTCTTCAAGACCCAGCAGACTTGTGCTCTTTTTGTAAAGTGAGTGGGTTCAAATTAGGACCCCTGTATCCAAATGGGCCACAGACATAATGTAATGATGCAAAATATGAATATATACTTCATATTATATTATACATCACATAAATTAAAAAAAGTAACATATTATTTATAACATTTTAAATTCGTCGTATATTCGTACTATGCTTTAGGAGGCCTCTCTATGGCTACCCAACCGAATTTTCCTTTACGAAAATCCGACAAGATACGAAATGCTGCTTGGTGAGTGTCCCCATTGAATAGTCGAAGAGCGATCTTCTGAACAAATCTGCAATTTTTTCACGAAAAATGGATGTCTTAGATTCCAAAGATGCACAAATATGCTGTCTGCAGATATTGTAATTTGGAAAAGAACTTGGGACCTATTACATTAGTTCTGTCCAAACAGTACAACTCTCACAACAGGCCTAATGGTCAGACAATCATTTTCTCAACAGATGTGCTTACTTTTAAACCGAAATGCATAACATAAACTAAAGTATGACATTTCATAGCATAGTAACCATTTTTGTTATAAAAGAATAACTGGTCGACCAGCCTAGCGGCTAAGCGGGTCTCATACAAGAATTAGTGTAAAAGTGTAACTTAAAGATAATATGATAAGCATCCGGTAGAGCAATAAACGAAAACTTACATTTTCCCAACCTGGCCATCAGTATCAATCTTGTAGCGGCGTTGAAGAGCTTGATTACCTGTTTTTATCCCCAACCCCATTAAAAAAATAATAAATATAAAAAGATAAGACGATTCAAGCCCAGATAGACCACAGGAGAGGGATTCAATTGGTTTGACAAAAAAACTTTCAACCAACCAGAGGAGTTAAGAGATCTTAGCTTGACCTTGTCCGATGCTCGAATTTAGGGGGAAAAAAAAGATTGAAAAATGAGGTGTTTTCAAGAAGGCAACCAGAGGAAATTGCACTATCATCTTTAGTTACTACTTACTACTCAAAGAACAGCAATATAATGGAAGACAGATAGATAAACAAACATACCCACTGCGGGAAGCCGTGCCAAAATCTGCACAAGAATCCCTGCTACGTCAGAAAAATCATATGCTCTCTCACCAATATCGTCACATATGGCAAGTTTAATAGCTGCAGACTGATCATTGATCCTCATCGGGATTATCCCAGGAGAATCCAGCAATTCTAAGTCTGTCCCAAACCGAATCCACCTTTTATAGGCACAAAAAAAGATAAGAGTTTCAAGAACATGTAAATTAGCCTGCAATTATATCTAACAGCATCGTGTTTTATGGAGAAGAACTTGGCATCTTTTTCATTCGATGAATTAATACCGGAAAATATATTTTTAATATATAATGTGATCAGATGTCATTCTTCACATAAAATCACAAAAATGAAGAAGACCCTCATGCCAGAATTAGCGTAAGTACCAGTACAGAATTCTGAACTTACAAATGAAAATAGGCCTCTTGGTCAATTTAATATCACTTAGGTAGGCATTTAAAATTATATATATATATATATATATATATATAAACAGACAGATATAGATATACATCTTTACGAATATTCAATATAGATACTCTCAGATTACGTAATAGATTCTGAAATTTCAAACAACATGGACTTGTTTTTGTTTCTCTGTGATAAATCACACATAAAACAGAAATAAGAGTGCATACTTTAGCTCTCTTGTGACACCTGGTCTTGGAGCTGCGGGACACATTCGACGCTTGAGCAGCCGGTTTATCAGAGATGATTTACCAACATTTGGATAACCAACTATGCCAGCACGAACCTGTAAAGCATGCATGAAGCAACTCGTACGGTGGATAAGATGGAGTTGAAAGAATGGGGGGATATCAATTTTAGAATTTCTTTATCTTAAAGATTTCGACTGACTTTTAATCATATGCTCATATGCTATTCACTTTCTTGGCTCTTCTGATTCTTATTACCATTTTACATTAGAAATATTTTAGCATGTAAGATAGGATTGTCCAGAGAACAAGAGCACAGATATTTTTGTAATATCTTAGGCATTAACTTGCTGGCAGAAATTGAATTTGTGCTGGAGAAGTTTTATTACTTCCTGTCCCTATTATATATTATCGATAACATTTGGATTTCTTTACTTCTATAGATTAAACAGAATAGAGAAACCGATGGAATATTTCATTCGCATCGGCCACTAATCAAATGAATTAATAAACTGCGAGAATTCAAAATAAAAGTTGAAGTACATGAACACTGAAAAACTGAACAGTTCACTGACAGGAATCTTAAAAAAAAAAAATAGAATAAGGGACCAAAAGAAGTTGATAATTGTTGGAATTGTTGAAGAGTCAATGAAGATCACCTCTTGCATGACCATTTTACTGTTTTTATTCTGTTGTTTTCCTTTAACATTTTCGGTTTTCTCTTTTATCACTTAATGAAGCGTATGTAGGTTTTCTTTTATCTTTTCCTGCACGTGTCATTTTGTAATAGCTCATTATGGGGTAGGGTACAAATACGTGTAGTGTGCCTTATCTTCTTTGATTTGAATTTACAGAACTTGAGCTAAGATATCAATGGCTTCTCCACGAATTCTGTTTTCTTCATTTTTACATAAATAGCAGCAAATCGCTTGTCTCTACATGGTATCTAGAACGGGTTAACAATGGCGCAAAACGAGCAAGGTCGTGAGATTATCGGAAAAGGTATTTACACACGGGACATAGATCCACAATCTCTTCATGGATCTGATAACCCTGGCATGGTACTCGTCTCAAATCAGCTTACTGGATCGAACTACCTCCATTGGAGCCGCGCAGTGAAGCTCGCTCTCAGCGCGAAATCGAAGCTTGGATTTGTCAATGGCTCCATGGAAGTTCCAAACCAAGGATCTGAAGAATACAATCAGTACTTGAAGGTAGATTCTATGGTTATCTCTTGGCTGCTAAATTCTATCTCTAAAGATATTGTAGAAGCTTTCTCGTATGTCAAAAGTGCTCAGCAACTGTGGGATGAGCTAGCAGAACGCTATGGTGAAAGTAATGGACCATTGAAATATCAGTTACAGAAGGAGATTGCCAATTTTACATAGGGAAATCTCTCAGTAACGGCTTATTTTACTAAACTGAAATGTATGTGGGATGAGTATTCTTGCTTAATTTCTATTCCTGACTTTGTGTGTGGATCTGGACAGAAATTTTCTGAAGTTGATATGGAGGTTAAGCTAATGCAGTTTCTTATGGGTCGAAATGAAGTTTTTGAGCCAGTGAAAAATCAGATTCTATTGCTTGAACCACTGCCTAGCATAAATAGAGCCTATTCAATGATCTTAAAGGTTGAAAGACAAAAGAGTGTAGGCATAACAATGTCTACTCAAACTGAAAACTCAGCTATGTTGGTTAAAGGAAACTTTGGGAGAGGAGGTAGTGGCAGAACACAAGCTTTTGGCAGAGGTAATGGAGGTAAAGGCTTTGCCTCACAGAATTTTAATACTGGTAGGGGAAGAAGAGGACCAAGATTGTCAAAGGAAAAAAGGGCAAAGCTGTATTGCACCCACTGTGGCTATAATGGACATGAAATACAAGGATGCTTCAAGCTTAATGGATATTCAGATTGGTTCAAGGAGTTGAGAGAACAAAGACAGGTTCAAAACGTAAACATGGCTGATAATGATGATTCTTCAAAGGGTGACTCAGAAAGCAAGTCTCAGCATAGTGACACATTGCCAGATATAAGTGTCTTGATTCAGAAGGAAGTTGCAAGATATATGGCAGGACAAAGAGATGCAGAAACAAATACACATTCTCATTTTGTAGAATACTCAAGTGACAAGGAAGATTATGCATTCTCTCTGGTGGGAAAGCTAAACAAGAGCAGTTGGATTGTGGATACAGGAGCAAGTACACACATTTGAAGTGAGGCTAGCTTAATGGCCAAGAAATCATACACTCAAACTCCTGTCATTGTGTGTCATTGTGAACTTGCCAGATGGAACAAAGGTGAAGGTCACACAGGTTGGTGAAATACAGTTTAATGATCAGATTACTCTCAAAGATGTCCTACTAATTCCTGAGTTTAAATACAATCTCTTGTCTGTGGGACAATTGGTGGAGGATAATGGGATGAGCTTTACTTTTACTGATAAGGACTGCAAACTGAAGGATATGAGAACTAACTCAACTATGGCTGTTGGGAGAGCAATGGCAGGCCTATATGTGATTGATGCACAAGGAATTTTTGTCAATGCTGTAGAAAAGGAAATCACACAGAATGAGGATATGCTGCTATGGCACAGAAGATTGGGACACAGTTCTGCACATTGTCTAAGGCATTTACATTTCTTAAGTAACAATCACACAGCTCAAGAAATAAGTCCTTGTGATATTTGCCACAGATCAAAGCAAAGCAGATTACCTTTTCCTCTTAGCCAAATACAAAGTAAGCAGAAGTTTAGTTTGAGTTGCTGCATGTGGATGTGTGGGGTCCACACCTTGAATAGTCAGTGCTCAATGTTTCTTACATGCTGACTATAGTTGATGATCTTACAAGGGCAACTTGGATATACTTGATGAAATACAAGAGTGAAACTCATGTTCACATGAAATCCTTTTTCAAGATGATAGAGGTACAGTTTGGAATTAAAGTGAAACAAATTAGAAGTGATAATGGTAGTGAATTTGTTAACAAGGACATGGACAACTTGTTGAAAGAGAATGGGTTACTGCATCAAAGGACCTGCCCCTATACTCCACAAGAAAATGGAGTTGTGGAGAGAAAGCACAGGTCCATTTTAGAAGTGGCTAGATCAATATCCTTCCAATCAAAACTGAAGAAAGAGCTTTGGCCATATAGCCTACTTGCTGCTGTGCAGATCATAAACACATTGCCTAGTGGGAAGTTGGGCAAGTTGGGCTGGAAAAGTCCTTATGAATTGTTGCATGAAACCCTGCCAGCTTACAATATGTTCAGAGTGTTTGGATGTCTATGTTATGCCAACAGACTAGGGACACATAAAAAGAAGTTTGATGAGAGAGCTGCTGGTTGTGTCTTCTTGGGATATATTTCTGGAATTAAGGGGTACAGGGTTTACAACCTAGACACAAAGGAGATTTTTACAAGCAGAGATGTGATCTTTTATGAACACAAGTTTCCATTTCATGACCAAAACACAGTTCTTCCTCTACCACTTGCACAAACTACTCAGCCAGTCATTCCTTTACCACTTACTGATGATGCTGAAGAGACAGAAAGGACATCAGCAGACACCAGTCAACAAGAATCAAATATGCACAAAACAATTGATGAAAACCTTGGGAGAGGGCATAGACTCAAGAAGCCACCTTCATGGTTGTCTGATTATGTGGTGGATATTCCAGATGATGAGGAAATGAGTCTGTTTTTATCTGAGGTTGACAAAACAGCAACAGAACCTTTGTTCTATGAACAGGCCATTGGTGACCAAAGGTGGATAGATGCAATGCACAAAGAACTCACAGCCTTGGAGGCAAATCACACTTGGATACTTACCAAATTGCCAGCAGGTAAAAAGGCTATTGGTTCAAAATGGGTTTCCAAAATTAAAAGAAATCCAGATGGGTCAGTTGATAAGTTCAAAGCCAGGCTTGTGGCAAAAGGGTTTTTACAAAGAGAAGGAGTGGACTTTATGGATAGTTTTTCACCTGTGGCCAAGCTTGTGTCAGTAAGATTGATCATAGCTTTATCCACACAGCACAGATGGGAGCTACATCACATTGACATCAACAATGCTTTTCTGCATGGTTTTTTGGATGAAAAGGTATACATGAAACCTCCTAAAGGGTATACTAAGGCTGCAAAGGGTGAAGCGTGTCTATTAAAGAGAAGCCTATATGAACTGAAGCAAGCAAGCAGACAATGGAACATTGAATTTTCTGACAAGCTCATTTCTTATGGCTTCCTCCAATCTTCACACGATCATTGCTTATTTTTCAAAGGATCAGGTGCACAGTTACTCATCTTGCTCATTTATGTAGATGATGTTCTTATTACTGGAAGTAGCCTAACTGATATCAAACACCTCAAAGCATATCTTGATGATTTTTTACTATAAAAGACCTAGGACAAGCAAGGTACTTCCTGGGTTGGAAATACATCAAACAACTCATGGCACTTTCTTGGGGCAAAAGAAATACATCCTTGACATAGTGCATGATTTGGGATTAACAGATTGCAAACCTGTTGTCACACCTTTACCACAGGGAGTGAATCTCTCCTCCTCTGATTCTCAGCTTTATGATCATCCTGAGGGTTATAGAAGGCTTGTGGGAAGATTGCTTTATTTAAACTTGTCAATGGCTGACCTTTCTTATGCTATCCAACAACTCAGTCAGTTTATACAAGCACCATCACAAGCTCATTGGAATGCTGCTGTTCATCTAGTGAAATATCTTAATGGAACACCTGATTTGGGACTTTACTACACAACCACTCCTTCCTCAACTTTGGAGGCATTTTCAGATGCAGATTGGGGTAGCTGCACCATCACAAGAAAGTCCCTCACCGGTTACTGCATTTTCTTGGGACATGCTCTCATTTCTTGGAAGACAAAGAAGCAGAAAACCGTGTCCCGTTCTTCGGTAGAGGCAGAATATAGATCGATGGCAAGCACAGTTTGTGAACCACTGAACTTCAATGGCTCTCTTTTCTGGCCAAGGATCTATCTCTTCCCATTGCCACACCTATCTCTCTTTGGTGTGACAATCATGCTGCCCTGCATATTACAGCTAACCCGGTGTTCCACGAATGCACCAAACATCTTGATATTGATTGTCATGTGGTTCGAAACAAATACAAGGAAGGTTTTGTCATGCCCAAGTATGTCATGTCCTCACTTCAACCGGCAGATCTTTTTACAAAATCCTTGGGGAAAGCTGATTTTCAGAGGTTCATCTTCAAGCTGGGAATGCGCATGCATGGCCACATTCCCGCTTGAGGGGGGTGTTGGAATTGTTGAAGAGTCAATGAAGATCACGTCTTGCATGACCATTTTACTGCTTTTATTCTGTTGTTTTCCTTTAACATTTTCGGTTTTCCCTTTTATCACTTAAAATCGCGTTTCACTTAATGAAGCGTATGTAGGTTTTCTTTTATCTTTTCCTGCACGTGTCATTTTGTAATAGCTCATTATGGGGTAGGGTACAAATACGTGTAGTGTGCCTTATCTTCTTTGATTTGAATTTACAGAACTTGAGCTAAGATATCAATGGCTTCTCCATGAATTCTGTTTTCTTCATTTTTACATAAATAGCAGCAAATCGCTTGTCTCTACAATAATAAACCAAACAAAAACTATCCTAAGGAACTTAACAACATAAATGACCTTGTAAAGCGTCATCATAGAATATCCTGAGCCCTTCTTACAACAGAATAAAATCAATCACGAGAAACTCACCGGACGAGGAAGCAATCCTCTGGATTTGCGCTTGATGTTTACATCACCTGCCAATTCCTTTGCTAACCTGCTTAGCTTCATGGTCCCCTAGATTTTCCCAAGTAATAGTTATATAGTTTCAATGATATAAACTGACAAGTACACAGAGGTATGTTAAGTACCATTCCCAGTTGTCCATTTGAGAAAACCACTTTTGTTCCCAGCCTGGCATAGTAGCTAGCCCAAGCATTTCGGTCAGCTATAGAAATCATGTCTTCGCGATTTAAAACAATAATCCTCTTCCTATTTCCCAACCACGAATCCATCTATCATAAAATCATGACCAAGATCAATTCCAAAACAAAATACATCATCAACATCAACATACCCAGTATATTCCCAAACGGGTTGGGGTCTGGGGGGTCAGTTGTACGAATCTGCAGGCTCTACATTTAATAAGCCTTGTGTTATTTCTTAATATGAATAAACAGCCATATGTTTCAAGTGCAGCCAGAATATAAATGATTTCCATAAACAAGATCTTCACCAATGCAAAGATATAAATCAGAGCAAAGATACCAAGTATAATATATCTCATCCAATAACAGTATTTAGATCCTAAGACAAACAAACCAAAGAGATTCTAACCAGCGGATGGGTAGTGGACATCGGTATCCTAGCGTCTCGAACTTCAATCACAACATCCATCAATTTTAGCTGGTCCTTGAGCTCCTTTTCAGTTTTGGCAATGTGACCAGGATACCACTATTGAATTGCATCATAGTAAGAGTACAAAAGCAAAAATCACAATCAGCAGAAGATAAGCACAAGTAATCCACCATTGGAAAAGATGAGTAGTGAAGTCCACACCTTATTCCTACCTGAACTGGGCGTATTGCTTTCGTCCAATAATTAAGATCAGATTCCAATTCTACCCAATCAAAATCTTCAGGGTCAATGTTCAAAGTTCTGCTTATTTTCGAGCTCTCATTCCATTCGAAATCCTTTCCACCAACAATCTGCAAAGCAATTTACTGAAAATATAATCCCTCCATACGACAAGATTTTAACAAAAACAAACTCCATGTCAGTTTCCCAGCGTCTCCTAGGCTAAATTTATTTCTGACCGAAATGTTTATGCATTTCTTCATCACTTTTTCACATTTTATATACATGAAAGCTACACAACACACATTCATTTTCCAAATTTCCAGAATCACACTGGAATGTATATCTTAATAGATAACCTTGGCTCAAAACTTATCTTCCAAAAACTATAACAGGCGAAAGATAAAATTGACAACTTCTAAACAGAAATCATAGATGCGGTATTATCGAGAAAACAAAGTGATTTCAAGCAAATCAACTGCAAACGGGTACACTTGAGGTAGTAAACGGGCATAGGTTTAGTAAATTCAAGACGTCTTGCCTGGATAAGGGGCGAAGAGGTGGAAGGATGAGCAGCGGATAGAGCTGTGGACGGAAAAAGAATGCTACGACGGTGGAGAGAACTTCCGGCGAGTGTGAACGGGGCCAGCCCACCGGAAAGCTGAGCTGCCATTGTCTCAGAGTCGAACTGGTTGCGTTTCAAAGATAAGTCCAACTGTAAATTAAGGACGGTGTATTCAATTGAGATTTTTATGGACTTTTTAAAATTTTTTAAATTTGATGACTTTTGTGGACTTTGTAGAACTTTCATGACTTTGGTGGACTTTTTGTGACTTTCAGAGAATTTTCATCAGTGACTTTTTAAGACTTTCATAATGGACTTTTTAAAACTTATTGAGACTTTTATATACTTGCAGTTATAATATTATGTTTGAATAAAATATTAATAAACATAACATAATAACTAATATAAACAAGAATAAATGAAAAAACAAAAAGATGTTGTATATATTAATCCTCTAAAAATTTATGAAAAAACTCATTTTTATGCGAAATGAGTTATTCACGAACAAATTGTTTAGGATTTTAGATTTATCAAACGAGTAAATCGATCCGAGCTTCAACGAGTCGAATCGAGCAGGGCCTTATATTTGTTTGTTAAAAGAGTACAAGGTGAAATATGTGTTAGACATCTCTACTATAACGACACTTATAATAAACTCAAATTAAGATATATTTATTTAATTATTTATTGATTTTATTTTTTATGTTTTTTTGCATAATGTTGTTATATTAGAAAAATATTATTAGGTTATATTTTTACAAGATACAAACATGCCGAAAAACAGTAATTGTATCTTATAAAATTATCAATAATATTCAAAACATTTCAATATTAACAAATAAACTATTTGAAAATAAAATATTTTTTTTTAATATTTTGAAATAAACATTTAAAAATAAAAAGAAAGAACAAATAAATTATTTGCAAGTGCAACTATGGAAGCATTAACCTTTGAAAAGTCAAATTCACAAGATAACAAAATGAGAGAATAAGGTATACACACATAAAATAAGCATAATAAAGAATATATAAAACAAAAAGATCACAATAATATGTAATGAAAATAAAACTTACACAAGGTATCAAAATAAATAAGTAAAATAGTAGAGCATTAAAATGATATGAGATACAAAGTCGTGTTAGAAAGAAAAAAAAAAAAAGAGAGCGTGAAAAGAGTCACATAAGTCCAGCAAAATCTCACCAATATTGATGAGATTTCTGTTGAGACTTTTCCTTTGTAATTTTGTTACAAAAGTCTACAAAAGTCTCAAAATTTAAAAAGTCTCACAAAGTCTTTCTGTTTTGAATATCGGGTGACTTATAAAGACTCTCAGAATGTTTTAATTGAATACCCTGATACTTTTAGAGACTTATTAAAAGTCATTAAAAGTCTCAATTGAATACATGTAAACTTTTTAAAAGTCTTTAAAAGTTCTAATTGAATACACCAGAATTCTAAAAGTCTTAAAAAGTCTCTAAAAGTTGCAATTGAATACAACCCCCTAAGTTTCATGGTGTTGTTGAAAAAACAAAAACGCTTTGGAGAGTTTTGTGGTTTTTGGTAAAAAACAACACACGTTTACAGTAACCGGGCAATGGGATTTGAATATAGCTTAAAATCGGTTTTGATGATATTTTTTATCTTACATCAAACTGACTTAATTCATCATTTTTCATTTATGTAAATATTTTTAATTACCTATCATGTTCAACTCATCTCCGATTTTTACAATATTATTTAAATATAAATTTAAAATCTCATTTGATTCTCTATTCAATCAATTTTATTCAAAATTAACTCAATTTAACTGGTCATGAAAAAGGAAGAACCTACAGGTATGCATAGGGGTCTGATTCTGGCTATCAAGGACCTTTTGAGTCGCTTTTGGGAGGTGGTGATCCGTCATAACTATAGGGAAGCCAATTACGCAGCCGATTATCTAGCCGCACAAGCGGCGTTGAGTTCGCTAGGATATCTGAAGTTACACGGGCCACCAACTGGGATTAAGATTTGGTTGGAACACGACTTAACGAGTGTTGCTCATCCACGTAGTATAGTCATTTAGTGTTCCATCTTAGGCTTTTAGCCTCGTTTATTGTACCCAAAAAAAAAAAAAAAAGCTAACACAAATGTATAGAAGGAAGTTCGTGTCCAATTGGAGTTTCATGAAATCGTGTTCATTTAATAAGCGAACACAAATTTCGATTTAAACACGACTCGACTCATTCAATAAACCTAATTACTTGAATGCTTATTGACTCGACTCATTTAATAAACCTAATTACTTGAATGCTTATTGTTAGATTGTCATGAATATGAAATGCTCATTCACGAACAAGTTCGGGTTGGCCGTTTCATTTAAGCATTCATAAAGCATATGAAAAGTAAAAATAAAAATAAGATAAAATGAATTGATTTGTTCGCCAACAAACATGACATAGCTTGTTTAATAAACTAGTTTTGTTAGTTGTTCGAGTTTAGCATGGCATATCATGGGCAATTCATACTCTTTTCCCCCCATTTAAGTGGAGAGTCGTATAAATAATAGAGATTTTTTTAATAGTTATTTTTAAATAATAATAATAACAAGGAAA
>CACSLK010014283.1:4348773-4361650 GCA_902706635.1 Striga hermonthica | reverse complement strand
AGTATATAACCTATCATATACATGTCATAAATTGATCATAATCGTTAATTTTATAAATTGTTTTAGTATATGTAGGATATATGATAAACAAATGAAGCACGTGCAAGGTGAAAAACATACGAAACGCAGGTAACGAAAATATATATTGAACATATACTGCCTATTCGCGTAACATATACTGTCGATTGTGCTTACGAGAACGTATTCTGAAAAATATACTACATGTAAACGCAACATATCCCACCCACAACGTAACATAAAATATAAATTGAAATCTTCCAAAATATAAAGAATTCAAGACATGTACGATACACAAATCAAACGTCATCAGATCCAAAATTCCAACATCTAAATTTTCCTCTTTGCTTATTCTTATTCTTCCACGTAGACCACCAAAATTTTGTCTCTTACTTCTAAACACTCCATTTTTATCTCTCGTCATCCACACACATACAGACCACCTTTCGGTAGTGGCGGTTGAACGGGACATTGGGGCTCCTTGCCCGACGACGGATCGACAGTCTTTGGACGGTGCTCGTCTGTGGCCGAAGGGTCTCTGGCTTCAAACAAAGACGAGCGGAGCGGCTCGACAACGGTCCTGGATGATGGCACGTCTAATTGGTCGACGATGTGGTCGGTCTGAACGAGATCTGCTAATTATTGGTGGCATCTCACAAGATCTCCTCCAACTTTGGAAAAACCTGAGTGCGCCTCGTAGGTAGTGGCTTAATACTCTTTAATCTGCTGCTAACTTTACTTGGTGGGTTGCAGTGGTGGTAAAGTCGTGGAGTGAATGTAGAGATATCTCCCAGTCGACAAAAAAATAAAAAATAAATATTCAAGGCTAAAGAATGATAGGAGGAGATGGTGAGAATTCGGAAGAAGGAGATGGGAGAAGGAGAAGATGGGGAAACCACGGGAAAAGAAAGGAAAGAAATAAGAAAAAGAGAGAATAAAGAATGTTCCCGTTTGGAAGATAGCGGATTGAGGATAAATTAGCGGATTGGACTTAATTGAGAGGTTTGCCCGTCAAATCCGCTATTGAGCTTGTTTGGTAAATAGCTTATTTGATAAGCTTTTTAGGCCCAAAACTCTAATTTAGAAAAAGCTCATTAGAGGAGCTTTTTGGGGATAGAGGATTCACAATCTACAATTTTAATTTAGAACTTTTTAATTTGTATTATTTATTTTACAATCTACATTGGTTTATGATGCTAACAAATAATAATATGTCATCTATAATTAATTTATCTAGAAAAATGTAAAATTCATAACTTCTTGATCAATTGTTAGTAATTTTTTTTAAAAAAAATAGATATTTATAAATTACCAACTAAAAAATATTAAATGTTTTAATATATTATTATTAAAAGAATACACCCTAAATAATAAAATGTCTTTATTGGTAATTTGCAATGTCAAACAGCTATAAGCCTTCAGCTATTTACCAAACACTTATTTAAAAACCGCTAATGCAATCCGCTAGTCAAATCAACTAATATAATTCGCTATCCGCTATCCGCTATCCGCTGATCGCCAAACAAGGCCATAGTTACAAATAAAAATAAAGGTGTTAGTATAGATGTAAATAAAAATTAAGGTTTACATATGTGCAAATAAAATTAATTAATTACCCAGGGCACGGGCGGAACTTTCGAGGTTGGGCTAAAGTACACATTTGATCTTCTCGAAAAATTCATTTCCAAAAAGACGGCTCTTTAAAATGAATGCCAGTTGTATACTTCAATGTTTTTTTAACACTAAATCAGTCAGCATTCTGTCGTATAAATGTATGTATAGTTTTAAGTTTATCTTGAGTTTATTACAACTTTTGAATATTTATTTAAAATTAATTGTAAACTTTTGATTCACTATTTTATTCTGCTTACGTTTTATTTTATAAACTTTTGGTTTATAATTTTAGGTTTATCTTGTGTTTACTACAACTAAAATATTTTTATTAAATAAAAAAATTGAATTAAAAAAAAACTGGAGATAAACAAAAAATAAAGATAAAAACACCGTAATCAAATCCTCATAAATTTCTTGTTTATGGTTTTAGGTTTATCTTGTGTTTATTACAACTCTCAAATATTTTTATTTAAAACTAATTTTAGTTTTAAATTGAAGATAAACTAAAAATAAAGATAAAAAAAACTGAAGATAAACTAAAAAAAAACTGAAGATAAACTAAAAATAAAGATAAAAGAAAACTGAAGATAAACTAAAAATAAAGAATAAAAAACCAATTAATAAATGTAATTAAGTTTATTATCTATATTTTACTATATGTAAGTTTTTTTATAGTTTAATTCTATCATTTTCTTCAATAATTCTTTTAGATTGTTTCCAGTTTATTTTCAGTTTATTTTAACTTTACTGCATGATGTCTAAAATTTATTTAAACTAATTTGAAACTTTTGATTAATCTTAAATTTATGATCTATTCTTCCCAAAATCACGAAAAATTAAATGAACAAAAAAATCGAATGAAAAAAAAAATCAATATAAACTAAAAATAAGATTAAAATAAACAATTAATAAACATAATCAAATCATCAATAAAACATAAAATTAACTCTCAAAATCCTTAAAAAACACAAATATAGCAACCTTTTACTCATCTAAACTCAAGATCCAATCACCTAAACTCAAGATCTGATAAAAATTTTCAATCATGGGTAATAATTTTAAAGTCTCTTTCAAATATCAAAGGAAAATTGAGCATAAATTACAAACAAATCCCAGCAACCCATAGATCCAAAGATCAATCAATGAAATTTCTACAACAAAAGAAAAAAAAAAATTGCTAAACCCTAAATTACCAAACCAAAAATTTAATCTCAAGGCTTTTACATGTTGAGCATCACGGCGGAGGTCGACACCGACAGAGAGAGGAAGCAGTCGGACATAGATCTCGAATCGAAGGTAATGTTGGCGACGGTTAGGATAGCGCTAAAGATGCAAACTTCCTGCCGGTGGTGCGTGGCGAAGGCGGATAAGCTCTTGTGATGTCGGATCCGTTGACAACCTTCAAGAAGTCGGACCTTATGAGTTATGGCGTGCGTTGTCGATGATGGGCGTGTTTCTGTTTCTTCAATGTGCCAAAATTGGGGAAGAGGAATAATAGATATAATTTATTTTAATAGTGATAAAGGTGGAATTAAATTATTAAAAAATTCGTAAATCTAACTTAATGGGTTGTAATGTGCGATTGATTTTTTTATCTCGTTAAATGGGCAACCTCGAAAGTTCCGCCCGTGCCCTGGGTAATTAATTCAATAAAATTAATCTTCATGTGGCTTCATGGTAGCCTGATAGGTGGAGTAATTTTCTTGAAAATGGCCCTGATTGGGCTTATTGGGCTATATAATTAGTTTGTGGGAAATTTTATCTATACTTAATGAAATCAAAATATTTATAAAAATACCATGATCAAATCTTGTATTGCATCCCTACACAAACGTGTGGAAATAATTGCCAATATTATAAGATGCAGTTACCAAAAAAAAAGGATCAATTATCCTTAAATTGCGGAAGTATTTATTGCTTGCCCTTTTTTACTGAAAAAATATCAAAATATATGGTAATAAGTGTATATATCCTAATATCTAGGAATATTGTTCAATTTTTGTGTTAGTTATATCTCGTTTTTTTTCTGCGTACTCTGAGTACATTTTCCAGTTAAATACCTACAAAATACATAATCAGAATTATATACGGAAGATATACAAAATATATACTCATTATATACAAACGACATCAATAAATATACAACAGATATATAGAAATTTGGTCATTATATAAAGAATATATACATATAATATACGAAGCGCGGGCGACAAAACATACGAAGCGCGGGCAACGAAAACATATATTGAACATATACTGCATATATACGCAAGATATACTGTCGATTGTGAGTTTACGATAACTAAATATCATCCTACCAATAACGCCATTAAAAGCTCCATCAACTCCCAATCCACGCGCCCACTGTCCCCCTTCCCGCGCGGCCGCCATCTCCACCATCAACCTTCATCGCCGCACGGACTCGGAGAATACATCGGCAGCGCATGAAATCGTCTGATTTGTTGCCAACTTTTGCGACCGAGAATTGTGCGACGAGAGGAAAACGATGGAGTCCACCATCGAAAATCTCCCCAACCATCGTAAATTGTCGCTCGTCCACCATCAACACGCTCGAGAAGCCAACAATGATGAAGAACTTGGCGAAGTCGCGGAGTGCACCATCAGCACGCTAGATTTGTTCCGGCAGCGGGTTATAGAGAGAGAGTTGAGGAGGAGAGAGAGAGATTGATGAGGAGAAGAGAGAGAGATGTACGTGGGTTATGAAGAAGACAGAGAGAGGGATGAGGAGGAGAGAGAAACTATATAACTAGAGTACTTACCTATTCAAACCAACTTCTAGTATATCTGTAAATAATATAATAATAGTTAGTTACTTTGCTAATAAATATATAAGGGTTGTCAGTAATGCTAAGGAGCCAACAGTTGGCTCCGTTATGGAGCCAACAACCAATTGGATAACTCCATGTGGGGTTGTCCCACATTAAAGTATTGTGGGCCAGCCCCCACCTGGAGTTGTCTCATTGGTTGTTGGCTCCGTAACGGAACCAACTGTTGGCTCTTTAGCATTATTGTAAGGGTTGTAAATGTGCAATAATGTTGTAAATGTTTAGTAAACTATGTAATTTTCTCATTAGTTTTGGCACTCTATTACAAAAGCCCATTATTATTTTGTTCCGGTCCTTATCAACCCATTAAACAAAACCCTAATTCTAAAGGATATCTCGCATTATACGACACCGTATGTCAAAAGAAACTCATTACATCCACTGAGTAGCTGTCCGCCGAGAATATGCTTAAACGACACCGTATGTCAACACCAACACTATCTCCTCCTCTTGAGCTAAAAGTTTACTTAGACCAACTCCAACCCTACGTTGGAGTAGAGTATATGGCCAGAGTTGTGTCAATATTATTCTCCAATGCAGCGCCACATTTTAACGCCAGTTGAGAGAGATGAACAGTGTTGCGCCACATGTAGCGCAACACTGTTCATCCGCGCTATAATTTTTTTTTAATATTTACACCCTAGACCATATATGGTCTAGGGTAAAATGTAAAGTAATAATATATTTAATGTAAAAAATAAATAAAAAAATAATATATTTAATGTAAAGTAAAATGTAGAGATAAAGGTTGAAGATGAATGTTCTAACTCTACTCTAGAGTAGAGTAATGTCCGCACTAGAGTAGAGATAAGGGCTGGAGATGGCCTTAACATGGCATTTTTCTGAATTTCTCCATCGTTTTGTTTGTGCGTTTGTCACAGGAAAATGGCGGACAAGGCAGTGACAATCAGGACGAGGAAGTTCATGACAAATCGTCTCCTCTCCAGAAAGCAATTTGTATGTTAATTAATCCTTTTTTTCTATAAAAAAAGTTGCTTTCTTGCGATGGCTGTTTACGATTTGTATTTCATTTTATTGTTTTGTTTTTTTGCAGATTATTGATGTTTTGCATCCAGGAAGAGCCAATGTTTCTAAGGTATGAACTCATTTTACAGTATATTTGTTTCACAAATGCTTCTGAACTTTTTAGGTGTTTATAACTTTAGTTTCATCTTGCTGCATACTGAGTGATTGTAACTTAGTGGGACTCACAAATTACTGTGTGAGGCAAACTAATGATTGTCTACTAGTCGTATTGAACAAAAGTGCATAATTATAATGGGAAATGTCAGGTTCTTGATATTTATGTCAATTTTGTAGGGAAGGAATGGAAGTAAGCATGATTCTTAAAAAATTAGAACCGCTTGAAGTTTAGTCTTGTCAGATCACAGCCTGCATAGATTGTGAATATATATTATCGGTCATCATGAAATTTTAGGAAATACTTCTATACGAGAAGTGTATTAGGGTTATTGACATTGCTTCCCTTTCTCAATTGCATTTGCCATAACTCTATTGAAGGCTGAGCTGAAGGAGAAATTGGCCAGGATGTATGAGGTTAAGGACCCGAATGGCATATTTGTGTTCAAGTTCAGGACTCACTTTGGTGGTGGCAAATCCACCGGGTTTGGCCTGATCTACGACTCTGTGGAGAGTGCTAAGAAATTCGAGCCTAAATACAGGCTAATCAGGGTAAATTATTTTCTTTTTGGTACTTGTGGTAGCTGTTCATATATCCATTACTCTCGTATTTTTTGCGCTAGCATTTTCTAAAGCCTATATGAAATCACATTGCATCTATTTTCCTAATGAAGAATCATATCTCGGAATTTAACTTGAATTTTAGAACTCTGTTGTACTGAAACGTCCTATTATGTATCGTTGAGCTATAAGATTTGTTTATTTTCGCTGGCCTAATTTGCAGAACTCACGGCTGAGTCTTCTTTCTCATAAGCTAGTAATCTTGATGTGCAATGTAGCATTTGCTGAATCTCGTGGCCGTCTGGAATTATACGTTTTTAACTGTGTTCCCTAACCAATAACTATTGATTGTAGTAAGTTATTCAGATGCTGATTTTATTATTGCTCTGGTGAATATATCAGAAAATTACTTGCATTTTGATGTTCATTTTTTCATCTAATTAAAACATTCCTCTTGGTGCCTGCAGCTTTTAACCCTTTGCTAATTGTTATCATTTGCTGAAAAATGGTTAGAAGTTTTCGTTACTCTATTAGTATTCACGATGAATGACATTTTGACAAAAGGAGTATTTAGATGAAATGCTGCAGATTTTCTTTCTTCGTTTTTTAACACGGCTCCTGGTAAAGGCAATATTCCCAGTATATAGTTTCTCTGATGAGATGTGCAAGTTTTGTTTCAGAACGGTCTCGATACCAAGGTAGAGAAGTCCAGAAAACAAATGAAGGAAAGGAAGAACAGGGCCAGAAAACAAATGAAGGAAAGGAAGAACAGGGCCAAGAAAATTCGTGGTGTTAAGAAGGTATGAAGTTTTTTTTTTTGGGGAGGTGTCATATATAACAATGCCTAGTTTCTTATAAGCATCTTGCAAAACTTGTGGTAGATATTAGTATATGCTTTGATCTAATGACACATTGTTTGCTATTTTACGTAACTTGTCACATTTTGGTGGCAGCTTCAAGTGTTTGGGCTTGGATTAGAGGCACAATGGCTTGGACTACTCGGTTAGCATACACAATTATAAAAACAACTGACTTAAAAGACATGATTGTAGAGAAATAATGATGAAGAGAACACGATTAGAAGGAAATGACAATCTTAAAAAACATGATTATAGAGAAATGATTATTAGGACACGATTAGAGTGTGTTTAGCAAGTAAAATAGATATAAAAATGGTACAAAACCGCGATTCACAAACTAAAAACTGCATCAACACAAACTATGTATCGACTAAAAGCACGACATTGTCATACATACGGAATACATAGTATATTATATCACACACCAGTCGAGAGTAACACACATACTAGTAGTACAAGTAACAACTACACTGACACAAACATTACACACACATACTACTAAACAAACATGCCTTACTTAACCTTCATATTTACACACACACACACACAATCACAAAGTAGCTTAGTCTTATCATACCATCACCCAATCATGTTCACTTCTCCTGATTAAGCCTTGCTGCCGCTGCCACCGAAGCCGCCACGCCGCCAGGGTGTGTGGCCATGTCAACTTTATTCCGAACCTCCGCAAATATCACTCCCTCTGCATCTTCCCTAGTCGCGGCCTTGTCATCGGTCAGCTTCGTAGTCGCATCCTACCAAAATAAATCAATGGATTACAACATTTTCCCCCACTTCTTTAATAATTAAAGAAGAGACAAAATTGCCAAGGACTTCCAAAATTGCAATTTAATTTTCACTCTTGCAAATTATATCACCACAATCTTTCCAGTTTGTTGCAAATCTTGCAAATCAGTGCAGGCAAACTAGATGGCAATCTTGAGTTTGTTATTCAGTAGGCTAGTTTTCAAAACTAGTGCATCGAGTTGTAACAAATCGAAAATTGTGATATAATTTGTAAAAGTGAAAAAGTATTAAATTACAATTTCAAAAAAGATAGTGATATCACCGGCAATATTACCCGAAAAAATAGAAAACTCATAAGTTACCGCCAATATATCTCCAAGCTTGGCTTTGTCTTTCTCTCGGGTGACTCCAACATTGTAGGCAGCCGCGGATTGGGCTTCTGCGGCTACGCCACCTGGCACCACGTGGCCCAACCCGGTGGCCCGGACCTCGGCGGCCGCTATAGCGGCGGCATCACTCACATCCACCGGTTTATCTCCGGCAGATAGTGCCGTCGCTTCAAGTGCTTCGCCTATGGTTATGGCCTCGGATTCAAGGACCGAACCGGGTGTCATCATTTTCACATCTGTTGGCCGACCGTATTCTCCGACCACCTAAAATATCCGGGAAAAAAACTACAATTAGCTCTTTTTGTCATTTGGCATCGTTGAACACTTTTTGTGATTTGGATTTTTCAGATTTTAAAAGTCCGTCTATTAGAAACGGGGGAAGAGAGTGCGGTCCCACCAGATGAAGGCGCACCATAAGAGGGTGAGCCTAGATGCACCTTAGTGAGGTTCCATCCCAAAACCAATTGGTGATGGGAGGAGTAGCCCACTAGGCTTATATACTAGACTCATTTTCCCTGTAGAATCAATGTGGGACACTCACAAGTGATATTCCAACACCGTCTTAGGTGATATTTAAAAAAAAAAATGAATTAAAAAAGTAAAGATTAACTCACTTTATTTATCACTTGATTTGTTTTAATTTTGTGAATCTTATGAAGGTGTGATTGATTGTATACCTAAGTTAAACATTTAGGAAATAAATTAATTGAATACCTAAGTTAAATATTTAGGAAATATAAATACCTCTAAAAACATTTAAAACTAGTGAGAAATTAAATCCCACAAAGTTTCTATACTGTAAAAAAAAAAAATAAAAAAAAATTGAAAAGTCAATTTCGAATCTAATTTTAAAGCTCAGATTTAAATAAAGTTTTTGAATATATTTCAAACCCAAAAAAAAAAAATAAATAAATAAATAATCGCAGTTCGATTTTCATTACTTGTCCGCCGATAGCTTCGGTGATGACTTGATATCCTCCGATATCGGCTTGGGCCACAGTAACTCCCTGGCTGCTGACGACGTTGCTTATGTCACCGGGGCCCACGGCCCCGAGGCGGGTGTTGAGGTCGGCGGCAGACTGCATGGCGGCGGCGGGCCCGCCGGCGGGTGTGTGGCCGAGGACGATGTTCTCGGCCGACTGAAGGGCGGAGGCATCTTGTGGGGTGATGGGCTGGGAGGCCAGCTTGCCGGAGACGTCGAAAACGTCGCCGTATTTGACGGCCTCCGGTTTACTTGGCTGTTCTTGACTCATTTTTTTTTATTGAAAATGAAATTAAAATCAGTCAGACAAAAGGTTTGTTTTATTACGGTGAAGGGTTGAAGGAGATGGAATGGATTTCAAGATTTGTGTTGTGGATTTTATGGGTGGTGAAAAGCGGTGGATAAAGCGACGTGTTTGTGTTCGGGGCACGACACGTGTTAGACGACAAAGTGAGACTAACTTACACATGGAGGCTTCCCATGCCTTACTGTATTCGTGTCATCAACTCATCATCCACCATTTTTTTTTATATATTCATATTATATATATAAAATCTATATTTTATCTTTTAATATTAAGGCAATTGCGGAAAAATGCATGTCTATAATTATAAGCCTATTTATCTTTTAGCGTGATTTTTCATTTTAAAAGTACACAAATCTATAATTAATACTAAGACTGCAAACGAGCACCGACCAGTTTATGAGTTGCTCGTGAGTGCTCGAGTCAAAGGTCGATTCGAGCTCGTGCTCGCGCGGCTCGAATATGTTATCGAATCAATTTCGAGCCTGAATTTTCAAACGACGAGCGGCTTAAGATATGCAATAAAATACTTAGATACTCTTTATATATATGTAATTTACAAAATTGTCATATGTGCATAATATATAGTTGTTAAAATTTGCGTCGAGCTTGAGTCGATCTCAAGCATTGAACCAATCTCAGCATGGAGTCGATTTCGAGCATTTTCATTTGTTTAACGACTTGAGCTCAAGCGTCATTTATATGGCTTGTCAAGCTCGAGCTCGATAAGTTCCATGATCAACTCGGCTCGACTCGTTTGCAGTCCTATTCAGTACCAATGTTTTAAGTACCTTACTTGTGTCCTACTGGGGTACGTGGTATTGTTAATATCGATTATATTATTGAACTAGCAATTATAATGATATACATAAATAATATGATGCCATATATGAAACAATAAATGGCCATATTAATTGAATTTCAACTTTTCATTAAGATAAAATAACGTATTCTATAACTACCAATTTAAATTTTAAAAAATTTTGAATAATAAATTATATTTTATATATTTTTTTTTATTTTTTGATAGGTGTTTTGGACCACTATTTTTCGGTATTTAGGATAGGAACCCAGTTCAAACCGATGTTATCCGATATTTTTCCTGTGATTGTAGTAAATCAATGGTCGGTATCAATTATTACTTGTCTGTAGTATTTTAAACACTAGTATTTAGTATTTACCAATATTGGTCTATACTCTAAAGCGGTTAAACAAAACGAGCTGCTCGTGAGCTTGACTCGAGTAGACTCGTTAAGGCTTGGCTCAACTTATTTGGCAAATAAGTTGAACTCGAGCTCACATAAAGCTCGTTTCATTTAATGAGTCATACTCGGCTCGGCTCGATAAGATTCTAAAAATGAATTTTTATATATTCATTTGTAGTTCGGCTTGTTAAAGCTCGAAATCGACCCGTTAATGCTCGGACTCGACGCATTAATTTTGATACACAAGCCAATCGAGTTCGATTTCTGGCTCGTTTGATTACTTGACGAGCCAAGTCGGACTCGGCTCGTTAAGAACTCGAGCACGGCGATCAGCTTGTTTACCGGCCTCCCAATCATGATTTTCGAACCCAGAGGTATTGTCAAAACCTTTTGAACCGATGATAGGCGAGGATAGGTTCGATGACACTAGTTCGTGGCCATGTGATCTAGTTCTCTAAGCTATATATAGGCCCCACCCCGTCTCTACTGAGTCAATTCCTCAAAATACACTAAAAAAAACTATTTTTTCTGTCCCCACCTTTGGATTAACAAGATGTGAAAGCTAATCTCTACAAGACAACAATAATAGTGTAACTTCTAACAATAATTTCAACTAACATATGCAATAATTTTCTTAATATAAAATTTTCTGTTGAGGAGTGCTTCGAGTATAAGTTTTCAAATACCATATATAATAGAATATATGCTCAATAAGGACCATAATATGGAGATGATATATATATATATACGTGAATAAGTGAGATATATATATCATAGGGCATACTGTCTTTGATTTTATTAGCTTAATTCTTACACTGAATCTCTCAACAGAAGAGCTACGTACGATATATAATACTTTACTAGCTAGGGGAAATTATAATTAGGTAGACACTAACAAATCAAACTTAATACAATCATCACATGATTAATTAATTGTCACATTACAATAGCTTTAAACAGACGTTCAAGTGTTGATGGAAATCATATCAAGTGTTTATGAAAATATGGGCAGCTATCATCATCATCAGATAAATCAGCAGAGGACTCAACATCTTGGTTGAATGTCCTGAAAATAATAATAATAAAAAAATTAAAATTGAAACTCATAACCTTATTCCATAGAGAATCCAAAGATATTCACTACAGAATATATATTACTAATTGTATAATTCATAATAGAAAATTGTTATGCATTAATTGTTACCTGAAAAAAATGGTGGTGTGTCTGCAGAAATAAGAGTAATAGAGATTAATTAATTACAAGAAAGTGATCAGCAGTCAATTTTTTGTTTTTTTTTTCAAACCTTTATAATAACACAAACTAATTGTGCATTAATTAGGCGAATTGACCCATCATACTCGCTAAACAAAAATACATATTTGTACTATCAAATGTTATACTTCAATTCATATTATTGTTTAAAGCTAGTATGACATTTTTTTTCTTTACTGAAAAAATATGCAAAAACGAGCATATTATTAGTTGTTATAAAACAATCTTATTGGTCTACAGAAAAGCTTTATTTTTCTTTTCCTTTTTTTTCTTACCTTCATAGTAACAATTGCCAAATGACGGAGTACGAACACCACACACGCTCGGGAGCTCCGAAAACCGGGTCCTATTGACACCTTCATCGCCTCTTAGCACTTCACAAAGGCAATCGGGTTTTGATTCAACGACATCTTCAAGACGATAACAACACTCGGGTGGGGGAAACTCGTCCCGTTGTCCAATGTAACCGAAGCACGGGGACAAGCTCCCGATCTCATCCGTGCAATTGTCGAACTGTGCCACGGTGGGTAAAGGAAGAGTTGAGATGAGAATTGTGGCAAAAAATGTTAGTGATAATGTTATCTCCATTGTTTTGGATGCCATTTTTTTTTTTTTTATATATGAAAATGGGAGTTTAATATTAAGTTGTATATAGTACTCTTCTTGAATATGAATTAGAGAGATTGTTGTCTTGGTAGAGGTTTTATAGAGGGGAAAGGAGATTGGTGCTTGATGAATGGTTACAGCCTATGGGAGAGTAGCTAGAGATTATTATATATGGATTATTAATTGGCAATTTTCCAAAACTCTCTTGAAATCAATTTCCTAAGTCAACAACTAGCTTAATTGTGCAATATTGGTGATATATACATTGAGTAATTTTATAATTTCAGTAAGAACATTGTGTAGTAAGAATAAAGTAATAAAGTTAGTTTTTTTTT
>CACSLK010014283.1:4260016-4274030 GCA_902706635.1 Striga hermonthica | reverse complement strand
TTAAAATGAATAAAATAAATTTAATTAAATAAATTAAATAAATTAAAATAGTAATTAATAATGATATAAAATCTCCATAATTTAATATTTATTAATTACACAATTAGGCACATGAATTCATTTAGGCAATTAACAAATAGCAATTAATAATAAAGGCAACAATAATGATAATAATAATAATAATGATAATAATAATAATAAGAATAATAATAATAATAATAATAATCCAATTTATTTATAAACGAACGGGGCGTTACACCGTCATAGCCATTTGTAGGGTGTAAAGGGCTAAACTATCTTTTTTCTTTTCCCTGTTGAATTTTTCTTCGTCCGCCGTAGACAAAGTGGATATGTCATCGGGGATAGTATACCCGTTCTCGACAATATTCCATAGGCCTTGAGACATAAAATATGTTCTCATTTTAATGACCCAATAGTTATAATTTTTGCCCAAAAAAATAGGAATTGGTATTTGATGGGTGTTTTGGGAAGTAGACATTTTAAAGATTTAATAGGCTATGTTAAAACAGGAGGATATAAGAAAGCAGGGTATTTGCAAAAGATATGTAAAAATGGGAGGATATTGAAATATAATGTCGCCCAGCTATTGATCCAATCGGACTCTAATACCACTGTTGGTATTTAGAATGAATAAATAAATATCTTTGTAATTTGTGAAGGTAATTAATATATATGGATGAAATGGAATTGGAATGTTTAAGAGGATAGGTAATAGAATTTGTAGTGGGAGGAATAATTTTCAATAGCACTTTTATTTCTATTTCATTTGTTACACAAACTTGTTCACCACTTCCCTATTTATAAAACCAATATGTCTGGAAATTTATATATTAAAATATAATAAAAATACAAGTGGACAAAAAAAAACAAAAAAAAAGATGTGGAACAAAATCAAAAGCACGTATTTAGAGAATACGTTTTCCTTACAAATTTAATTGTAAAACGTATTCTCATAATACATTTTACAAAAAATTTTACAATGTAAAACGTATTTTGAGAATACATTTTACTATGAAAAACGTATTCTCTAAATACGTGTTTTTTATTTTTTTCCACTCGCATTTGTTTGTGTATTTTTTTTGTTCCAGCACTTTATTTTTTTTTTTCTTATTTTCAGGTAAAAAATCCCAATATGTCGGTGGAGACTAAAATATATTTACTTAATTGTCTAGATTACTCCACCGACTTAAGCTAGATATTTTGCATAATTATCTAGATATTTTAGGCTGTCATTATTACATTTAAGACTAATCTAGATATTAAGAAATTAGTTCAATTTACTAGATTTTTTTAGAATGGGCATCTATAGTAATATAAAGAGGTTGTTGGAAAAATACAAAAATAGTAAGGTTGACTTAGAAAATAATGCTTTGACTTACTAATTTAAGTAACAATTACTACTTTAAGCAATAACCATCCATCCTTGCATTTCGAAATTTTGTTACACATTTTTTATCGGATTTTGTGGGATTTATTAATACAATTATTCGTTGATAAGAGAATAATGATCCTTAATTGCATTTCGAAATTTTGTTATACATTTTTTTGGATTTTGTGGGATTTATAGAATCACGTAAATATTGGAATCCTTTCTTGCATTTATAATTTCTAATATTGATAAAAAAATGCTAACGGATTTTGTGGGATTTTCTTCACAAATTTCATAATTGCTACAAACTTCAATAGTAACAAACTCCTTTTTTTTGGGCAACAATATCTTCAACATATACGAAAATCTCACAGAACTGAATCACTCACCGATTTTTATTTTTTTACCTTAAACCGTAACACATATTTTTGTTAAGGAATCTCAACATAATCTCCTACAATTATTATCATAATTTGTTACCAAATTCAATAGTAACAAACTCCTTTTTTTTTTTAATGAATCATAAATCCACGTGAATTATGTAACAAACTCCTTTCTTTTAAGGAATCATAATCACATTAAATAAAAAAAAAAACTTATCGGATAGTATCAATTACATCAACGTGAGTTGTGTATATTACATAGACGTCACTATATAAACATCACAAACACTGAACAAAAAACATTCGACATCCAATACATCCCACAATACAAAATTTTCACGAAGCTTTTACCACATCATTCAAAATGCCTTTGAAGTTCGAAGTCATCAAGGATATCCAAAGATCCAATAATCCACCGATCAAGCTACGCATAATTCGGATGTTCCAACGAGTTGAAGACGTATGCAATTACCGAATGTTCTTGAGATTATCTTTCACGATTCTGAGGTAATATATTCACACGTTCATAATGCATTTAAATTTAAATCTATAGTAATATAAAGAGGTTGTTGGAAAAATACAAAAATAGTAATGTTGACTTGGAAAATAATGCTTTGACTTACTAATTTAAGTAATAATTACTACTTTAAGCAATAATCATCCATCCTTGCATTTCGAAATTTTGTTACACATTTTTTATCGGATTTTGTGGGATTTATTAATACAATTATTCGCTGATAAGAGAATAATGATCCTTACTTGCATTTCGAAATTTTGTTATACATTTTTTTGGATTTTGTGGGATTTATAGAATCACGTAAATATTGGAATCCTTTCTTGCATTTATAATTTCTAATATTGATAAAAAATGCTAACGGATTTTGTGGGATTTTCTTCACAAATTTCATAATTGCTACAAACTTCAATAGTAACAAACTCCTTTTTTTTGGGCAACAATACCTTCAACATATACGAAAATCTCACAGAACTGAATCACTCACTGATTTTTATTTTTTTACCTTAAACCGTAACACATATTTTTGTTAAGGAATCTCAACATAATCTCCTACAATTATTATCATAATTTGTTACCAAATTCAATAGTAACAAACTCCTTTTTTTTTAATGAATCATAAATCCACGTGAATTATGTAACAAACTCCTTTCTTTTAAGGAATCATAATCACATTAAATAAAAAAAAACTTATCGGATAGTATCAATTACATCAACGTGAGTTGTGTATATTACATAGACGTCACTATATAAACATCACAAACACTGAACAAAAAACATTCGACATCCAATACATCCCACAATACAAAATTTTCACGAAGCTTTTACCACATCATTCAAAATGCCTTTGAAGTTCGAAGTCATCAAGGATATCCAAAGATCCAATAATCCACCGATCAAGCTATGCATAATTCGGATGTTCCAACGAGTTGAAGACGTATGCAATTACCGAATGTTCTTGAGATTATCTTTCACGATTCTGAGGTAATATATTCACACGTTCATAATGCATTTAAATTTAAATTTAAATTTATATGATTGTGCTTATTAAATTATTCAATATGTATTGTCTTAGGGATGACGAATTACTGGCATAATTCGACCTGTGAATATTCTAAAATTCATCAGCGATATTGAAGAAGGTGGTAAGTATGTCTTGACAAACTATCAAGTTGAAAGCAATATTGGTCTCTATAAATCGACGATAGGAAAATGGAGGATCATTATCCATGGCATGACCAAGATTGCTAAATGGAAGGGGGATTTTCCTATGCATCGTTTTGAGTTTAGAAACTTCTTAACTTTGACGGATGTTCGTAAGTTTGAAGAAGCCATGTTGGTTGGTTCGTTAAAATTTTTACTTTATGTTCTATTTCGAAATTTTATTTTTACTTATATTTACATTCTGTAATATACTATACTATTTTATATGTTGCATTTTGAATAAAGTGCATTTTTTTTTACTTATGTAGATATTATTGGATTGGTTGTTTCAATACAACCTATTCAAATGAAAGTTGTCAATAGAGTTTCTACCCAAATGATAGTATTCTCTATTATGGACTTGGAGTAAGCATCTATAGCCTATATATTTATCTTTTTCATTCAAACGTTCTATATGTTTTTTTTTTTAATTAAAAAAATTGTTGGGCTAAAAGATATTGTGCCGATTGATTTTTATAAAGATTTTCGATTTCCGATTTACTTAAAAAAAATTAAGAGATCATTGTTGTATATAAATTTCTGATTTTTGATTTATTTAAAAAAATAAGAGATCATTGTTTTATATAGATTTCCGATTTCTGATTTTTTATTTTCGATTCCGACTTAATAAATAAGTATTGTGTGACATTGTGTAGGGGGAACGTAAAGGAATGCACTGTTTGGGGGCGATATGTTGATCAGTTGGTTGCTTTGGAGCATCATTACGAAAATGAAGGGTCACCTTTTGTCATCATCATGCAAATGTGTCGTGCAAAAGAGTGAAGAGGTTATCTTCAATTGTAATTCATGATTTTTTCACTATATTTGTTCGATCATGTGCTTTATACAAATTGAGAATTGAGAACTGAAGATTATAATATTTTATGTAATAGGTGATGTTCAAATAAGCACGTCAAAGGATGCGACCTTGATCATTGGTGTGGACGTTCCTGAAATTCAAGAATTTCGGAGGAGGTACATGTTATTTGTTAGATTATAAATACACTTTTAGTGATAATTGTATCTAATAACTCTTTATTTTAACGTTATTTTTTTTTATTGTCTACCAAGGCTGGCAACAAATAAAATTAAGGATACCAAGTTGGTTTCAAGTAGTTGAATCATTGTGAAGACCGAACTTCAAGGACTTGATGACGGTGACATCGTTGTTAGTTCTGTTGATTCTCTATTTGAGTGTGTCGAGGTAATACTAATGATCTTATTACTATCGCGTTGGAATTTATATTTTAAATAATTTCCTACAATTCTTATTAAGTTTGTTCGATAAAAAATATAATAACAATAATACTTGAAAGTTGTGCCATTAAGTTGTTGATTATGTATGTATACTAACTTCGTTATGTATATTTAACTTTGTAGCCAATGAACACTTGGGTTTGCGCGACTATTGATTTTATTATAGACGATTGGTGGTACCCTGCATGTGTGAGATGGAGCTGCTCGATGGAGAATGGCAATGGGAGCTATACATGCCGGAAGTGCTCTCACACCCGCGGCACATTCCGGTTTGTGAACACCAACTGTATTACTGTTTCTTTTCATATGTATATGAAATATTAAATATGAACTGTATAATTTGCAAATTTAATCATAAATTTGTTTCATATCTAGGTACAAATTTCAATTTGGTTTTTTGGATGCTTCTGCCAGTGCAACCTTGGTTTGTTGGGATAAATATTGTCAAAATATTGTTGGAAAAACTTGTGATATATTGAAACGAGAATATGACCAAAAGGTAGACTCTATTTTGTCTTTCACATGTATAAGTATTATTACATATACAAATGTCGAAAATAATAATTTTTTTATTTTTTTGTAGAGGAAAGACATCTTTGAACTTCCCGACGAACTTGATGTGTTAACGGGAAAGTCATATCTCTTCAAGGTTCGCATTAAGCCAGATGACCCTTATAATTCTTCATTCTTGTGCTTAATGTTGTTGCTGATGAACACTTGGTTTCCAAGTATAGCCAATGAGTCGTGCAATATGATGTAAGTCCTTTTTTATACTGGAATTATTCAAATATAAGATTCTTTATAATTTTATAAGTGTATATTTTATAGATAACATAAACATCTATGTATTATTTTTTTTCCTAGGAATCGGATTTCTTAACTCTCTTACAAAGAGAGGAAGCTGGGATTGGAGTGATAAATTACCTATCACAATGACCTTTTTTATTCTACCATTATCAATCATGATAAGAAATAAAATTAATTTATTTTAATTTTAATTATTTTAGGATCCTACGTTGGAAGATGAGGTGTCCACCCCACCCCATTGAAGGTTGTTCAATCCAAGGATGTGGTTGGGGACAATTCAATTGCAAAACGGAACTGATCAATTTGCTGTCAAGTCCGTTACAAGCAATAAAGGGAAAACAAAGGTTGATGATAATGGAAATTTGATCGAGGACAACAAAGAAGGATGTGATGACATTGAAGTTTAAGTTTAATTTTCTATTAGTTACTATTTTATAAGTTAATCGAGTTATTTAGTTGGATTTGATGAAAATTTATATTCTTTGGGATTTAAGTTCTAGGTTGCGTACTTTTCATTTTTTTTTTCCAATCGTTGAATATTTGTTTTGAAGTCTCTAGGAAATATATAGTTGCCGATGCTTTTGCTTCAATATATAAATAAATTTGTTGATTCTATATACCGTTCCATTAGTGTTAATTGAGTTGATTTTATATACCGTTCCATTAGTGTTAATTGAGTTGATTTTATATACCGTTTTTATTATTGTTACTTGAGTTCGTGAATTTTGTGAGCAATCAATTCGGGTTTCTCACTTAATTGATATATTTTTTTTTGGATACAGGGACCTTCCGATTTCTGGATTCGCAGGAGAACCGACTAATCCGGAATCGAGCCGGATAGGACCACAAGGGCGGCAAAGCTCTCACTCAAGAGTTTTAACACTGCTTAATTGATATATTAATATATTACTACTTAGTTCCATGTATTGCAGTAATATATTATAATATTTTAGAAACTAAATATAATTTTCTTAGACATATAATCCACACTACAAAATAGTAATGTTTGTTAAAAATATATATCTATAAAGAATTAACATATCGGATAAGAATTTAAGAAGGTGAGATTGATACGTATGAGAGTGGTACGTTGTGTAATATACAACCAAATTCATACTGAAATAGATTTGTTAAAATTAGATATATATCGAAAGTTGTTTACTTCTTATCACTTAACAAAATATCTTTGGGATTTAAGTACTACATCTACAAGCAAAGCAATAAATATATTTATATATATATTTTATCTTTGTAATAAATCGAAATTTACGTACTAATGACATTCATATAAAAAAGTTAAATCTATACTTATATAATAAGCCATTCTATTTACTAAATTTAATAAGTTGAAAAGTCAATGACTATTAATTTATTTTTATTTCCATCAACAGAATATTAAATTAGATTTATTTCGCATTATACTTTATATCGGTCAACATTAAAAACATCTTCCAAAAGTAAAACAAATTTCACGCGTTTTGTTGTATGAAAAATCTTTTTTGAATGAAATTATTCGGTCAACATAAAAACTGATTCCAAATTAAATCATATTTCACGCTTTTTGTTGTACGAAAAATCTTTTTTGAGTGCTATTATAAATTATAAATTATAATTATTCACGCATGATGATAAGATTGGTCAACCAGAAAACTTCTTCCATAATTAAATCAGAGTTTACGCCTAAATTGAAGTATTTTGTTGTGTGGAATTGTTTTTTACGCATAAATCAGATTATAATGCGATATCAATCTTATCTGATTTGTTACAACAGATAATGATCTGATTTGATTTAATTACTTGACATTATCTCTACATATTATCTATACATAAAATTTAATAATGCAGTTATAAATTATAAATCTCCCTATACTGAATCAACGTGTTGCTCTCTTTCAACCTCCTACGAAAAATAAAAAACAGATCAGTGTGTCATCGATAAAATAAACCAAGGATTTGGCTTAATCAAACAAGTTAAATAGGTCTAATAGACCTATGTTTCAAGTTCGAGTTGTGAGAATGTTTTTTCAATGCTGGGGCAGCACATACAAATCATATCTTGAGTTGGTTCTGCATGATAAAACTGTAAGCCCAATTATTTTTACTTATTTGTTTTTTTTGAAATATCAAACATATATTTTCGTGTGTATAAGCAGAATAAATTCACTCAGTAATTAAAGAGCTAGGGAATCGGGGATAATTGCTTTTGGTTCTAACATAACTACCGGCAATCAATTGCTCGGTTAGGGGACTTGGATCGTTTCTCATCTAGAGGCTCACTTTCAATAACTCTTCGTAACAAGAGAGTGAACGTACACGATCAACTATCAATTCCAACAACACATAGACAATACTTTTATGAACAAGTCTATCCTAAACGAGTCTAAATCGACCAACGTCTCCCCTCTCGGTTCTACACGTTGATTGATTAGGTTAGACAAGTGATCAGTCTACAAACCCTAGAATAAGCACAACTCGAATAGATATGAACCATCAAGAACAAGCAATCATAATCGAACCTAATCAATCATCCTCTATCCCTAGCGTATGAATTTAGATACTCATAGGGAATTCAACATCACAAATTTCAATAACCCAAGTCATCATCATCAATAGAGAAATTGAGAAAAGGAACTTACGATTAATATAAAATCCCAATGTTAAACCCAAAAGTATCCAAATCCAAAGCGAGAAATAAGAGTTTTCAATCTCCAAGAACAAATCCAATGTGCAAAGTAATGAAAAGGAATGAGTTTCTAGAGAGAAAAAACGTAAAAACAAAGTCTGAAAGTCGAATAATGATCCCTAGGCCCTAATTCTGATGCAAAAACTCACGCCTCAAAATTCGCGCCGATAAAGTCGCGAGTCGCAACATCCACTTTTTCCGAGTCACGAGTCGCGACATCTCGCGAGTCGCGCATCTTCAAATATCTTTAAAATTCGGGGAAAGTCGTGACATGTCTCACGAGACGCGAGACCATCTTGCGAGTCGTGACATTGACTCGCGAGTCGCGACCCGAGCTCGCGAACAATATCTTCAGCCTCTGTTAAAATCGCGAGTCGTGACCTTCTCTCGAGTCACGACCATCTCGCGAGTCGCGAGAAATTCTGGGCACATCTCCAGTTCATTTTTGCGGTCCTTCTGTTGTGTACAAATTATTATTTTTACCGAGTACCGAATCGAAAGATTCGTTCTGTCATGGACAAGAGTCCAGCAAAGGAAGAAACTTCAGGAAAGGCAGAGTTTGAATCGAAAGTTGAGTTTTTTCAGGCAAAGGTCGAAAGTTTTGTTACTGGAAAAGGCGAAGATGAGAGAATCGCCGGCGAGAGCAAGATTGAGGAGGAAATGGGTCTTGTGACTGAGAAAGTGATTGCTTGATTGAGTTACTTGGATCTGTATTGTTGGGCCCATTATTAGCATCTTTATTATTATGCACATAGGGATTTCATCGATATTGGGCTTAGTTGATGTTGTTAGCCCAACTAGTTAATATGGAACAATCGTATGTTATTATTTAAGAGAAAAATGAAATGAAGAAGCACATGGTTAAGAGCATCTTTCTGTTACACTCTCTCTCTTCTCTCCAAATTCTCTCTCTATCTGTATCTCTCTGTATCTATCTCCTTCCCCAATTCACCTCTCTCGTCTCTCACAGAAAATCAAAGAAAATTCACAAAAATATAGTAAGTTACATCAAGGTTGTAACAATTGGTATCTCAGAGCCACGATCTTGATCAATGGCTGAAGCAACACGTTTTAAGGATCTGCAAGAAGCACATAAGAAAATCGATCAGACCTTACAAACAGAAGCACTGAAGAGGGAAGCTACTGAAATAAAACTCCAAGAACAGATTTCAAGCTTAAACACTGTGGTTAATGGTCTGTCATCAGAAATGCAGGGACAGATACAAGGTCTATCCTCAGAATTGCACGGGCAATTGCAGAGCATCTGTGGTAAGTATGACAACCTCGCAAATACACTTGCCGCAATTCAACTGCAATTACTTAACCTAGACAGAGATAAGTCAAAAACTAGTGAATCTATTTTTGGGCCCTATCCTGAACCCAGAACAGACAATACCTCCAAACAATCACTTCACTCTAAACCAAGGATCCAATATGAACAACAAACACAAAACCAACACATCATCAGTCCCCTACCCAAGCTCGATTTTTCTCATTTTGATGGAACCAACCCCAGGTCTTGGATATTGAAATGCAACAGCTATTTTAAAATTATTCCCAATGTCCCTGATCATCAGAAGGTACTCCTAGCTTCTATGCATTTTGAAGGAAAGGCAGCTCAATGGTACCAAAGTTTCAGCAGCAAGTGTGAGGATATATGCTGGGCAGATTTCATTGAACTCATATCAGCCAGGTTTGAGGCCTTGAAGGAGTCCAAGATAATAGGTGAGTTCAATAAACTCAGGCATGTTGGCTCCTATGTGGACTATGTGGAGAAATTTGAGGAACTTAGGGCTTGCATGATTTGTATGAACCATGGCTATACTGAAGAATATTTTATAGCCAGCTTTGTGAGTGGGCTATCTGAGGAATTACAATCATTTATCAACATGTTTGAGCCACAAACCTTACAGCAAACCATAGAACTGGGAAAGAAACAGCTACTGACACTTGAAGCTATTACCAAAAAGCTCAAAAACCCAACCAAATTCCCTCAAAATTCCTACCAAGCACCCAAAAGAAATGAAAACTATAACCCAGTCACCAGTAAACTCAACAATTCTTTCAAAAACCCTGTGAAACTACTCACAGCCTCAGAAATGGCAGCTAGGAGGGAAAAGGGCCTATGCTACAACTGTGATGAACAGTTCACTTATGGACACAGGTGCAAACACAGACTTAACTTCATGACCATGACTGAAGAAGAGGAAGTTAACTATCTCCAGTCCACACAACACACAGAGGAAGTGGAAGAAATGGATAAAATTGAAGAAATACAAATGTCTCTTAATGCCATAGCTGGGGAGGATGGCCTTACCACCATGAGGGTCTTTGGGGACATAAAGGGGCACAAATTGCACATTCTCATTGACTCAGGCAGCACACTTAGCTTTATACAAGCTAGTACTGCGAAGTCCCTGGGTTTACCCCTAACATCTGTCAAACCTCTTATGGTTAAAATTGCTAATGGGCAGAGGATGATAAGCTCACATGTGGTTGAGGGTTTTCAATGGTTTATGCAGGGACAATGCTTCACTTATTCACTCAGAGTGCTTGACAATGAGGGATGTGACATGATATTAGGTGGGGATTGGCTGAAAAGTTGCACCCCCATTGAACTGGACTATGAAAAGATGAGTTTTACTGTCACTCTCAAAGGGAAGAGGGTGAAAGTACAAGCTCTAAAATCAGAAGCTACATGCAAGTTTATTTCTGGCCCATCTTTATACAAGCTAATCCATGAAGATGGTTGTCAAACAGTTGAAGAGGTTTTCTGGGTGGCTGTGAATAAACCAGAACATGCAAAAGAAACAAGTGACTCTGGTGATCTAGAATTGATCCTCACCAAATATGAGGATGTGTTCCAGGAACCCAAAGGGTTACCCCCAAGCAGAGGGGTGGTACATCAAATCACTCTCAAACCTGACAGCTCACCTAAACATCAATTTCCCTACAGGACATCTCATAGCCAGAAGGGAGAAATTGAAAAGATTGTGAAAGAAATGTTGGACTCAGGTATTATCCAAGACAGCAAAAGTCCCTTTGCTTCACCAGTGATATTAGTGAAGAAAAAAGATGCTACTTGGAGGTTATGTGTAGACTACAGATACCTTAATGGATTGACTGTAAAGCATGATTATCCTATCCCAGTTATAGATGAGCTATTGGATGAACTACAAGGAGCCAAATATTTTTCTAAAGTGGACTTGAGGTCTGGCTATTTCCAAATTCTCATGGAAAAGGAGCATAGGTACCTGACTGCTTTCAGAACACATAATGGCCATTATGAGTTTCTGGTCATGCCCTTTGGGCTTTGCAATGCCCCAGCAACCTTCCAGTCTTTGATGAACAGGGTTTTTAGAGACCTATTGAGGAAAACTGTATTGGTGTTTTTTGATGACATACTTATTTATAGCAAGAGCTGGAATGAACATCTACAACACCTAGAACAAGTGTTATCCATACTCAGAGACAACCAACTCTTTGCTAAGAAGAGAAAATGTCAATTTGGAAAGAAGGAAGTGGAGTATTTGGGGCACATCATCTCACACCAAGGAGTTTCAACTGACCCTCAAAAGATAGAAAGCATGGTCAGCTGGCCTACTCCAACTAACCTCAAACAACTCAGGGGTTTTTTGGGATTAACAGGTTATTATAGAAAATTCATTAAAGGTTATGGTCTCCTCAGCAAGGCTTTAACTGATCTACTCAGAAAAGATCAGTTCCAATGGAGTGATGAAGCTGAGAGGGCTTTTCAGAAACTGAAGGAAGCCATGATCAATGCCCCAGTCTTAGCTCTACCTAACTACTCTCTACCATTTATTTTGGAAACTGATGCAAGTGGCAAGGGTGTGGGTGCAGTACTGATGCAACAAGGAAAACCTGTAGCATACATGAGCAAGATGTTATGTCCAAGAAATCAGGCCTTATCAGTTTATGAAAGAGAATTTTTGGCTGTCCTTATGGCTGTACAGAGATGGAGGTACTATCTACAAGGTCATAAATTCTTTATTAAAACAGATCAGCAAGCTCTAAAGCATCTTTTGGATCAAAAAGTCATGTCACCTGTTCAACAAAAGTGGATAACTAAGTTGCTTGGCTTGGACTATGAAATTCTCTACAAAAAAGGGGCTGATAATAAGGCTGCTGATGCACTGTCCAGGAGGGGTGATGGAGCTGACAGTTGCTTGGCCATTACTACTGTTCTACCAGTATGGGTTCAAGAAGTCCAAAACAGTTACAAAAAGGATCCCTTCTTCATTAAGATTTTAACAGCCAACACTATTAAGGCTGACTCATATCCTGATTTCACTATACAGAGTATGATAATCAGATACAAAGGGAGATTAGGCATTGGCAACAACCAAGCCCTGAGGAATTCAATTCTTTCAACAATGCACAGCTCGGCTTATGGGGGTCACTCGGGAATCTATGGTACCTACATGAGGTTAAAAGGGGCTTTCTACTGGCCCAGCATGAAGGCTGATGTGACTAAAATGATACAAACTTGTGACATTTGCAAGATGACCAAGGCTGATCACAATCCATACTCTGGCTTTCTACAACCACTACCCATTCCCAGTCAAGCATGGACTCACATTTCCATGGATTTCATAGAGGGATTGCCCAAATCAGGGGGAAAAAATGTCATTTTGGTGGTTATAGACAGATTTACAAAGTTTGCCCACTTCATTCCTCTGTCTCATCCTTTTACTGCTCCAACAATTGCTAAAATTATTCTTGACACAGTTTACAAGTTGCATGGAATGCCAATTAGTATTGTCCCTGATAGAGACAAAATTTTCACAAGCTCATTTTGGGGTGAGCTGTTTAAGTTGGCAGGAGTTCAATTGAACCTCTCATCTGCTTACCACCCTCAAACTGATGGGCAAACTGAGAGGCTCAACCAATGTTTGGAGAATTACCTAAGGAGCATGGTGCACTCTAATCCCAGGCAATGGATCAAATGGCTATCATTGGCTGAGCACTGGTACAACACCAATTATCACTCTAGCCTAAAGACCACTCCATTCCAGGCATTGTATGGCTACCCCCCACCCAACTTTGCCATTGGACCCTACTTAGACTCACCTAATCTTGATGTTAAAGAAGTGTGGCAACAAAGACAAGATATGACTCAACAGCTTAAGGAAAACCTTACTCAAGCACAAGCTCGGATGAAATTGTTTGCTGACAGGAAAAGAGAGGACAAACAATTTCAGGTTGGAGAACAAGTTTTCTTAAAGTTACAGCCTTTTCGACAGACTTCAATTGCTTTGAGAAAAAATGTGAAACTTACTGCAAAGTATTATGGGCCATACTCGATACTGGAGAAAGTGGGAGAAGTAGCTTACCGCTTAGATCTGCCCGCAGACTCCCGCATTCACCCAGTCTCATGTATCCTTACTGAAACGCCGGCTTCAACCTCAACAAGTGAGCTCTTCACAACTCCCTGAAATTGATGAAGAAGGAACCCTAAAAATCGCACCTTTGAATGTCATCGATAAAAGGAGAATTCATCGGAAGGGGAAAGAAGTTACCCAGTTTTTGATTGAATGGATACCACCACCGTCAGATCTCACCACCTGGGAGGATGAATCTTTCGTTCGACGCCGATTAACCACCATTGATCCTTGCGGTCAAGGATCTCAAATTGGAGGGGGTATTGTCATGGACAAGAGTCCAGCAAAGGAAGAAACTTCAGGAAAGGCAGAGTTTGAATCGAAAGTTGAGTTTTTTCAGGCAAAGGTCGAAAGTTTTGTTACTGGAAAAGGCGA
>CACSLK010014283.1:4221506-4253642 GCA_902706635.1 Striga hermonthica | reverse complement strand
CCTAATCACACTAATCAAATAGGGGGAATCAATTACCAACTAAGAAATAAATAACAATGCAAAAATGTAAATCTACCTAAGAATATGAATGGAACGAAGATGGAGAAGCTATAGAATCGGGGATGATTAATTCAAGTTCTAGCAAAGTCGGGCAATCAATTGTTCGGTTCGAGATTGACACTCTCGCTTAAACATCTAGCGGTTCGCTCCCAATAACTCTTCGTAACAATGGATTAAATATAGACGAACAAGTTCGAGCATACGACACAGGCCAATTATCCCAATCCCAATAACTTTTCGTAACAAGGGACGGGTCATTGACAAGTGCGTATTTCAAAACACGTAGATTAGTCAATTACGACATCTTCTACCTCATGTGAGCCTAAGTCTACGACTTCTCCCCTTTCGGTTCAAGAAGTCGCTAATTTAACTAGAAGAGTGTTAATCGACTAATCACATAGAATCAACGAAACCCTAACTCGACTAATCAACATTCAATTGTTACCAATTGCAAGATCGAAGTGTCACTCTTCGATTATATCAATCAATCAAGCAAGAATATATCAATCCCTAATCGAAACAACTCACATAAGAAAGAACAATTTCAAGCCCGAGAGATGCACGTTAAACAAGAACAATCATTCCCCTATCCCTAGCGATAAGATTAGCTACGCAAATTCAATCCAACACACATAATCAATTCTCCTAATTCAACCATTATTCATGAATTAAACATAAGAGAAAAGAAACTTACGATTAATCTCAAATCTAAGTGTTGAATATCAATTACAAGCTTAATCCCAAAAGCAAGAATAATTTCTAGGTGAAAAATGGAAAATAAAGATAAAAAGAAGAAGAAAAAATAGAGAAGAAGAAGAAGAATAAGAGAAGAGAAAGAGAAGAGATGAGTGTTCGTAGTGTTCTCGGGACCTAGGGTTCGTCTCCCAAAAGAGGAGCGAATGCCCCCAAACGATTCTGAAATCTGCTATTATAATTGCTGAAAACGCGAGCTCCGCGGCCGCGACTTGATCCCGCGGCCGCGACTTTTTGCCTCTGTCCGCGGAGAAATTTCTGCTGTGCGCGGCTTTACGTTTCGGGCACGTTCGGGCTCGTTTGAAGTCGGAATTGAGTTCCGTTTTTTCCTACGCGTAGCTAACGAACTCCTCTATCCAATGGTGTCAGCTTCCCCACAAGATTCTCGATAACCGATTCTCCCGAAGCTTTTGACCATCACACTAGAGACGTTCGCATGCGACTTCGCGCGGCTTCGCGTTTTGGCTCCGTCCGGATTCATCCAAAGTTGAAATCCAATTCCGCCTTTTCCAATGTGTAGCCAACAAGTCCATCTACACAACCATGATTGCCCGGTCTATTGTTGAGCTAAATCGATTCCTCACGAGACTTTCGACCTGCACACCAAAAACAAGAAGAAAAACCGGAAGAACACACGAAAAACACAAAGAAAACCAAAATGGAACATAACACATAATAAAACACAAAACAAACTAAAAACTCACGAAAGGACCTAAAACGGGGGAAAAATATTGATAAAACAATAACGTAAAATACAACAAAAATGGGACAAACACCTTCCTTCTGCTTTCTGAGCTCCGCGACGGGTATCCTTGACATCACAGTTTCGGCTCAAGTCATCCCATCATCGACCGGCACAACCTACCTCCTGAGAACACAAACACGAAGAAAACACGAGGCATAACACAACAAAAAGACACATAAAACGAAACTAAAGAGAAAAACACAAAACCACAGAATTGGACCAAATAAACTACGAACATCCTACAGGTGGGGAAAAATAAAGAAAATATAAACCCAAAATAAAGACACAAAATAGGACAAACAACTACTATTTGAAAAACCATTTCAATAACATCATAAATGCAATCTCCCAAAATGGGTCCAATAATCATGTCAACACCCAAACCGGGTTCACCAAACATCAACTCCCAAAACTAGGTTTCTCATTTTCATAGATACTAGGGAGAACACTCCCTATCATAATCAAATGTTCAAAATAAATAAAGCAGTAATAGAAATATTCAAAACAAGGCGGAAGCAATGATATTTCATCAGACCACCACTCGCGTCCCTCCGCCATGCCCGCAAATACTAACCTGCATCCATGAAGAGCAGGTGGGGGTGAACACAATAGGAAAATCGAGATCCCACTGCTATGCAACAATTAATATTCCAATTCATAAAAGTAAAGCAGTATGGTCGCAGTATGAACACAAATCAATCAACTATCCCATCTCATATTCCAGAGTTCATACTCGTGTGCACACCTAACCATAGACTACTAAATGGCCTTACAACGAATGCCCCTCAATGTGGCCTTACATCGAATCCCATACTAGTAGGAGTAAATGCCGAATGCCCCTCAATGTGGCCTTACAACGACACCGTACTGAATGCCCCTCAATGTGGCCTTACAACGATACCATACCGAATGCCCCTCAATGTGGCCTTACAACGATATGAGGAGACTACCTATAAAAGACACAACCTCGTAGTCGGGGATAACCGTTCGACGGCCGATACAACTCACTTCGAAGGCTACATAGTCCACATGCATACTTTGATCATACCACAACAAAAGCAATTAATTAAAGCATCGCAATTTTAAAATTAAACCCACCTGGTAACCGGAGAAAGAAATCACAGAAAATCGAGGGAAAATAGTAGGTCGAGAACACAGCTCGTTAAAAACCTACATTATAAAAAATAGTCCTATAAAAAAGTATCCAACACACGAACCAATACAACTACTCTCAGGCAATATATCTCAGCCACATAGATAATTCAACGACGACACAAAACATAGTTGAAATCCAAAAATAAAATGAGCAACTTGATTAGTCTCAGTATTTCCAAGATAACATGAACTATATATATGCTATTTAGGTGATTCCAAAGTTCATGAGTAGCTAACACTTATATCCACAACTTTCATGTTGATCACTTAAGCCAACAATAGCTTTAAAACCGAGTTTAAGCACAAAACACTTAGGTCGAGAAATCTGTCAACATAACTATTTATCAAATTACAACACTTCATTAAAACAACAATAACTTAAGTTATAAAACTCTAAATCATGAAAACTCAAAACGTACAGAAACTTCATAAGCAAAGCTACAAGTTCCAAGAAGAGCATTTTCACAAATAGTTACGTTAAAGGCATCCTTTCATAGCATACATTCTGAGCATATACACAACCAGTGTTTTAAAAATTCTGGGCATAACCCCAACTTTGAAAAATCATATAAAATCAACCAAAACTCCTAATTGCATGGTTTCAAATCCTAATGAAAGACATATCCTATATTACAAGTTTTATGATAATCATATTATCACATAGCCACATAATGATTATTAAAATCAGCTCAACATCTTGGTCTACAAATCTGCCCGGAATTACAAAAACTGCATGCATGTACAACTTCAAAAATTCATAATAAATTCAAATCAACTCCAAATTACGAAATTCCAAAACTCAAAAAACCTAACTCAAAGCTCTACAAAATTCATGATGAACACTTGACCAGGAAACAACTACTTGGTTACGAAAAACTGGGCACAGATAGAGGCTATAACTTGAAGTTTTTAATCCAATTCCAACTCAAATCACACACTCATGAATATAGCATCAACATGTCACATATAATCACAACATATATCATAGGCCACATCATTTTATCGTACGAGCAACACTTATCACATATATCAACGGAAAGAATCATATCAACGAGTTCGATTATCCATATCAACACCACTCATATAACTCGCACGATTAACCTAATCACATAATCGATCAAAATATTAAACGCTAACATATAATTATGAAGTCCTCCACATAACCACATACCAACATATATATATACATGCACAAAATAATAGGGTTCAAGCCATCGATACCATCCTCGGGAAGGACACTCGAAAGCGAGTCGAAAGAGGGGCTGTCCGGAGTCGGGAGAAGGCCGGGACGGGGCTGTTGGACCGCGACAAACAGATCACACGAGCAGGAGGACACGGTTCAAACGAGAATGGTGTGCTCGCAGCGAACGTAACTCGATTAGCAGGCCCGAGCGGTGATTGCGATGGCGTCCACGGGTAGTGGGAAGGACCTGAACGTGTGCACACGTGATATCGTGACGGTGAACGACATGCTGGGGTGCTGGAACTCAACGATGGCGATGTTCTCGCGAGTGCAAACAGATCACACCGGGGCTCGCGGACGGGGTTAGGACTTCGCCGATGGGTCATTGGTGATAACGAACGCAGCGACGTGGGATGATGTCCGCTGGGAACTCAGAGGCGGAGCAGGTGACTCGCCGGTGGAGGAACTCACGGTGAAGATGGTAGAATCTCGTCGGGATTGTAATTCGCGAACAGAGATAGAGGGAGATCGCTGGTTCTCCTCGCCGGCAATGGTGGCTAAGATGCCGACGCGAAGGAAAGTTCGCGACTTGGACAGAGGTTCGGTGGTTCGACCTCGCGGTGGTCGTGGGTCTTGCCCGCTGCTTGCGTGCGTGTGGCAGGGGCTCGCTAAGTTCACCCTTGTGTGCTTGCTTTCTCGCCGGAGATCTCATCCTCGGGCCTAGTTTCAGTCGCGGGCAACTGAAGCATCTTGGGGCCACGAAATCGGCTCTTGGTTCGTGAAATCCTCCACCGCACCTGGTCGCTGAAGGCCGGTGGTTTCTCGCCGGGATTTCGCTGCTCATGTTGGAGGGATTTGAGGGAGATAGCGAGAGCGAGATAATATTCTGCTTCTAGTTCGTGAGAGAGAGAGAGAGAGAGTTGACCGAGCGATAAGTGATTAGATAGGGAAAAGCTGCGCGTGTGTTTTAAGAGGAGAAAAGAGCTTGAACGTGAATTAGTAATCCTAGGGTTAGAGTCTTTCCAACCAAGAAAACCCAAGGGAGGCCGGGTGCGGTTCGGTGCGAGCGCGGGTCGTCGGGTGCACGGGTTCGTGCGCCGGTTCTCTCAGTTCGACATAAAATAAGGTAGACGAGACTCGGGTAATCGCACGATAATTAATCTAAAAATAAGAGTATATATATTTATATAATACACATAATAATATTTATTTAAATAATAATAATATGAAATTAGGCAAATAATGACATTTAGACATTCATTTAATACAAAAAAATAACAATATTAATAATGCCGAAATATCCAAAAAATTCATTATTCAAATGGATTATATTCGTTTCACGCGATTAAACCGAAATCGACTAATGACGAACTTTTTTCAATAAAACGATCGAGTACTCTAACCTTTTTATTTAGGCCGACATCGCGACTAATAAAATAAATATAATCTCAGAAATAATTTTCGATAAATAGAATATTCCGAGAAATTCTATAAATCAAACGGGGCGCTACAATCTATCCTCCTTAAAATATTTCAGTCCTCGAAAATACGAAAGAACACGCATCTAAAAGAAAACGAAAGACTCGAACGACAATTTTCAATCATGAGGTCCGGGACCTCCTCCGGAATCTGATTCCGCTCACATGAGTCCTATCGCCCTATACTCGAATGGCATACACTCACGTACAAGACTCAATCTGACTCGCCCTATGCTCATATGTTTACCTTATTGCATGGGAGGGTGATCAATCCTTCCCGAGCTCAGGCACACATCCTCTTGCAAGGGACCCAGTACGGCTTGGCCTATACCCAAGAGGGTCAACAATTAACTTCGCACCTAACAACACACAAGACCTCAACAGGTCATTCGGTGTATTGCTAGCGTACTCCGACTACTTCACCAACAAGGTGGACACGTGACGCCAAGTTTCAGTCTCGTGCCTGAGTCATACTGATAACTTGCTCACGATTCTATCACGGACCGAGTGTCTCCATCATAGACTATGACACGGTATACAACACATCCCAGATGCTCATACCCACACGATATTGACTCCACGAGTCAAACGCAGCCCTTATGTGCAAACCTAAGGATTGACCAAAAGTAATACGACATTCCCAATTTGCCCACTCTATCTGGAAACTCTCAAATAAGACATAGGGACTCATTAACTACTCTCCTTAATCAGAAACCATCGATTAAGGATTTACACACATTTAGTGGGACTTGTAGCTCTCGGTTCAAGGTTCGACGAAAGGGGTTCAAAAGGATAACCAAGTATTCCATTATGAAACGGTTTCAACAGCTCAGGGAAAACATCGATGGTTGGTCGTATACGCTGGCCTGGGGAGTTCGTGCATACGGTGACAGCGGCTGCTGTTCGCATGCGAGTCAACGGTCAGCCGCATGCAAGCCTCCCATCTCTCAACACGGTCGTACGTGCTCAACCACCACTTCGCGTGGCTACACCCAGCCAGGGCCGGCGTTCGGTTCAAGGTTTCACAAGAAGGTTACAATCTCAGATCACCAAAAGAAATGGTTTTACAAATTAACAAAAACTTTAGGTCCAACATATATTTCAGTCATCTCACAATTTCAAAGGTTTCAGAAGTCTCAAAGATAGCAAGGGCATGTTCAAGCTCCAAGTCCACCGGTTTCTCAAAACGCTCTAATACGCGAAGAGATCAACGATTAAGGTAGACGAAAATTCTCAAAGAGGTTCTAATACGGTTATACAGACAGGAATAATCCCAAATCAGCAGCTCCTGCCGAGAGATACAATAACTAGCTCGCCTAGATTTTTTTGACTATCAGTGTCGGCCGTCACGTCATCTCCCCCAAAACTCAGAAAGAAGTAAAAGAACGGGATTTCCTAAAGACCAATACAAACAAAATTCAAAACTAAGAAGGTTCTGCACTCACGATGTGCTTGCTCCGGACTCATCTATCCTCCTTAAAAGATTTCTGCATAATCTTTTAAGGTGGAAAAACACACTCCTTGATATGAGTCAAATCACTCCATCCAAAGTTCTACGCCAAGAAGGGAAGATCAAGCGAAATCATCAAAACACGAAAATTGGCTAACAAAAGAAGCTTCAAGCAGGGAAAAATTCAAAACTAGTCCCACAGGTATAGGGGGGTGACAATTTTGGTCCCAACGAAATGCAAAAAAAATAAATAGTCCCACAACTTTTAAAAAATGATCAAAAGTAGGACTTTTTGCCGGATTTTACTGTTTCTGGCCCGTAACGCAACGTGGCGCACACGTGGCATATTTTGTTGCATATTTTATGCATACTTGTGGGACCAAAAATGTCACATTCCTATACCTGTGGGACAAAAAATGTCACCTCCCTACACCTGTGGGACCAGTTTTGATTTTTTTCATATCCACGTCGGATGCCAACGTGTAAAAAATATATGCCACGTGTGCGCCACGTGGCATTCCGGGCCGAAAACAGTAAAATCCGGCAAAAAGTCCTACTTTTGATCGTTTTTTAAAAGTTGTAGGACTATTTATATTTTTTGCATTCCGTTGGGACCAAAAATGTCACCCCCTATACCTGTGGGACTAGTTTTGAAGTTTTTCCCTTCAAGCATAACTCAAATTAGTTTATCATACAAAACAACAAGGGTTTGCAAAAGTCTACGAGAAGACAAGAATTCGAAAAGGGATCAAAGTTGCCTCACATCCACGAGTCCACGATTCACCGTCTCCTACATTGGTTCAAGCTGATCCCGGTAAGTCCTACTACTACTAGGAAATCGCTCGCGGCTTAATATACTGAAGAGAATTTTCTCACAAGAATAGGTCACTTTCGCCTCCATCGAGGCTTAGCCACTCTCGAGAGTTGCGACTGTGTTACGCATCATGTTTCCCCACCACGCCTCGGGGTCGAAAACGGCATAAACGACACACTCATACTCTACCCCCAGTTTGCATTCGACTGGGTCCTAATACGCATCCAGTGGTCCTATCGACAACGGTTACAGACTCCCGAATAACCAAACAACTGGGACTCCTTCGGTCGTCTGCTCCCTTCATTCAAGCCTTCTCCTTTTGAGATGGCATTGCAAATGGTCCTCACTTGAGAACACCAAGTCTTATAGCAAGAGCACAACTATAAACAGAATTCAACTCGATGACATTGATAGGACAAAGATGTCACCCGGGCTCCCTCGACTCGGACGGCCACCGTACCTGCAAGAACAGTCGGGGGCCCCGGGAGGGGTGCCCGGCTTTGGGCCTCCGATGCTTAAGTCAGTGCTCAGATCAAGAGAGAGAGAGAGAGAGAGAGAGAGAGAGTAGTATGGAATGAATAGAGAGAATGAATGAAATGAGTACCTTGCCCCCTTTTTATAGGGGGGGTATACCTTATAATCCAAATTGGGCTTGGCCTAGGTTGGGCTTGGCCCATCTTACCATATCAAGTGTCTTAGCCTATGTATAGTCGTATTCTTCAATATATACCCCTAAAAACCGGAAGGGTATGACATGCTATATCAGATACTATCAGTCGAGCCGGAAGTGCCAGCCGTGGCTATATCATCTAGTCCCCTCCACTCTGGTCTAGTGAGTATAACTCGATCCAAAAGTGAAAAATAGAGCGACTCGCCATTGGTGTCAAACACTGAAAACCGAATGGTTGCAGAGGTCAAATGTTATGTGACCCGCTACTGGGGTCAAAACCCAAAATGATCTGCATTCGAGATCGAGAACCTAAACTTGGATAAAAAACTAAAAGACCTCTGAGGTCAAAAATCAAAAGACCTAGCTCTGAGGTCGAGCACCGAAAGACCAGTGTCTGAGATTGGGTACCAAAACTAAGGTTGAATGCCAAAAGATTTGTCTCTGAGATCGAGCACCGAAAATTGTGTCTGAGATTGGGTACTAAATAACTCGATGCTACCTCCAGGTCGATAACCAAAATTGAAGTCAAAAATCCTAATCCAAAACTTTATTCGAAATCAAACTCGAAAGACCTGCCTCTGAGGTCGAAAATTGAAAAACCTGAATCTGAGATCGAAAATTGAAAAACCTGAATCTGAGATCGAAACTTGAAAGACCTGTCTCTGAGGTCGAAAATTGAAATACATGGCTCTAAGGTCGAGTACCGAAATCAAGGTCGAATACCACAGGACCAATCCTCGAAGTCTTGAATTTTAAAATATGAAATTACGCATTTTGCTTTGTCAATTAATAATAAACCTTTCTGGTCACCTCAACCCATCGCCCCCTAGTTCAAAATTTGAAATTCAAGCCTGTTGTGTATCCTCTCGAAGGCTGAAAGACCTGACTCCACTCTGACGTCAAAAAATCGCATTTGACAAAACGAAGTCAAATAAAACCGTCAACTTGCTCGAGCAATAATGAATACACTTGACCTGGCACCGAGGTCGAAATACAATTTCAACAAAATCACACTCAAATTCGAATCAACGACCTGGTCAAGAAATAATAAATATACTCAACCTTCCACCGAGGTCGAAATACAATTTCGATAAAATCAAACTCAAATTTGAATCATCGACCTGCTCATGCAATAATGAATATACTCGACCTTCCACCGAGGTCGAAATATAATTTCGACAATATCAAACTCAAATTCGAATCATCGACCTGCTCAAGCAATAATAAATATACTCGACCTTCCACCGAGGTCGAAATACAATTTCGACAAAATCAAACTCAAATTCGAATCATCGACCTGCTCAACCAATAATGAATATACTCGACCTTCCACCGAGGTCGAAAGACAATTTCGACAAAATCAAGCAAGAATCAACATCAACCTGCTCGAGCAGTAATCGATACACTCGACCTTCCACCGAGGTAAAAAAACAACACAATATGATAACAATCGATCATCTAGGTTTGAACGCATGCCCACGCTCAGAGGGGTGGTCGACACATGCAACCATCTTCGTTCGACGGGTTTTTCTCGAACGCATGCCCACCCCTGGAGGGGTGGTCGACACATATGACCATCTTCGTTCGACGGGTTTTAATCACGGTGGACCACCCAGCCCGGAGGCCTTAATCATGGTGGATTTGTCATCTTCGATCACCCAGCCCGGCGGCCTTTATCATGGTGGACCACCCAGCCTGGAGGCCTTAGTCATGGTGGATTTGTCATCTACGACCACCCAACCCGGAGGCCTTTATCATGGTGGACCACCCATCCTGGAGGTCTTAGTCATGGTAGATTTTTTCTTCTTCGACCACCCAACTCAGAGGCTTTAATCATGGCGGACCACCCAGCTCCGAGACCTTAGTCATGGTGGGTTTTGTCTTCTTCGACCACCCAACCTAGAGGGCTTAATCATGGTGGACCACCTAGCCCGGAGGCCTTAGTCATGGTGGGTTTTGTCTTCTTCGACCACCCAGCCCTGAGGCCTTAATCATGGTGGACCACCAAGCCCGGAGGCCTTAGTCAAGGTGGGTTTTTTCTTTTTCGACCACCCAGCCTGGAGGCCTTAATCATTGTGGACCACCTAGCCCGGAGGCCTTAGTCAAGGTGGGTTTTTTCTTATTTATTTTTTTTGGTCAGCTCGAGCACTTCAACCTGCCACAGGTCGAAGAGAAACACGTCGAGCACCACAAGATATGATAACAATCGATCATTCTCATTGGCATCACCAAAAATATAATATGAGCAAGATAATCGTAAAAATATCCAGCGTATCACAAAATCATCAAACACATTTTCAACCTCCCTTTCCTATTTATACATGATGACTTCTGCTCGATTATTACCTGTTATCCATTCCTTATTTCAACAAAGCAGTCCATGCAATATCTAAATATCAGTACATCTGTTCATGTGTTTTCCTCAGCAAATATCAAGCAAAGTTCATGAGTCGTAGTCTATTCATATCATTCAATTTACGATTCTAATAGCAATAATAGCCACAGATGCATCAAAACAATCAAACATATCCACGTATTACTATATCACACCATAATCCACAATTAAGATCTTTTTTTTCCGATAATAAAGGACATAAATATCCACTCAAAATGTACAGTAGACAAGAATTTCACAAAATCAAGAGTTCAATAAATAATTCAACAAAGCGTAATCCGCAGATACCTGCAATCATCAAACGAATGTAGCAAGTGAAAATTCAAATGAGTTCATCCTAATACCAAATTGCTTAGTCGTGGAGACTCGAGACTGGCCAGCCCGAAGGCCTTCGTCATGCCAGATTTTTGTTCAAGGTTTCGCATATGCCTCTTTTTTCTGCATTTTGTCAATTATCCACACAATGATTCGAAACATATCCATGTAAGTCATGATCCCAACAAAATTCCTCCACAATATATTCGAATGGTGCACATTTCTCCAAGAAAGAGTGCTAAGAAATTCAATGCGTTGATAAATCATGTCGACCAAAACAGATGTCGAGAGTTGAGATTAATTGTGTTACCTTGAAGTCGAGAATACCATTGGGAATTATCCAACCTCACCAAAAGAAACATGATTTCTGTCTCCGAGATTGCCACTGGTGACCAGCACCATCAAAACTCGTCCTCTATTGTCAACTCGCATGGATTGATTCGTGCTCGCTCATTTTGTCCTCGACACTCAAACATTTGTCCCAATAATTTGTCAAGATTTGCCTCATCCCGTGGGTTCCTCGACAAGAATTCACAGAGATGTCATTATCAACATTACATTCACGTCATCCATTTTATCATTTTCCACACGAGAAAAATAAGAGATCAAATATGAACATCACTATCTTCTCGATTCAAGGCATGTTCTAGCAATGACACGCTCAGAAAATTATGGGCAATTTAATTCAAACGAAATTCCACATGTGCTCATGAAAATCCAAATAACAGACTCCGAATATATCAAAATAACCAATTATATAATTCGTGTCCTCAAGCTCACTGATGCGAGAGTGATAAGCATACCCACTGCACGTCAAGAACGATCGCAAAATATTCTCAGTTCAAAATTATGAACCGCGTTTATCCTCAAATAAACAATTCTTCTATGAATAATTCGATTGACTCCACGAATAGATCGAATACTTGCGCAAGTAAATCAGACAATATTTTCACGAACATATGCAAATATTTGCTCGAACAGGTCGAGTAACATCTTCGTGAATATATCAAGCATTATCTCAACAAGCCAGTTAAAAATTTTCAAGAATAAATCCAATCATATCTCGCGAGCAAATCGAATAATCCCATGCATAAATCAGATATATCCACGAACAAATCAAATACTTTCTCACCATACAAATCAACTAATTCCACGAGCGAGTCAAATAATCTCCATGAGTAATTCAAAAAGCTCGCAGGGGTAATTCAAGTACTTTTTACGAATTAATCATACAACATGCTTGCGAATAAATCCAACGGTTCACGAATGGATCAAATATTGCTCTCACGAATATATACCGAATTATTCTCATGAGTAAGTCAAAGAATTGCGCGAATAAATCAAATAATACCTCCACAAGCGTATCCGAATATTTTTCACGAACCAATCACATATCATCACAAATAAGTCGAGTAATGTCCGCGAGTAAATCATGTAATATGGTCACAAATATATCAAGCAATCCCATGAATAAATCCAATGCCCCATGAATAAATCTAATAATATTCTTATGAGTATATCAAATAAATCTCCTCAAGTAGATCCCATAATATGCCACCAATAAATCAAGTAAGCTCCATAAGTCAAATAGTACTCCACACATAAATTAAATAAGCTCCAATTGCAACTATTTGAAAATCCCTTGAGCTCATACTTAAATTAACCACATACCTTGATCATGAGAATATTATCCTACGTTACCTCTCCGTCCATTTCGAATCAACCTGAATTAGCATTGAGCACTAAATGAGGGCTGTTAGAACATTCTGGGCCGGTTTGGGTTGCTTGGAGCGCGGTCTGGGCCGCTTTGGTGCGGTCTGGGGTGCACTGGGCCGAGTTGGAGGCAATTTGGGCGCTCAGCGGGTCCCATAGGGGTACTGGGCTGTGGCTGGATCCCAAATGGGCCACTGAAGCCTCTATTGGGCAGGGCATAGGGCAGTAGGGGGTGCGAGCCGGATGGGCTTCGCGCGGGCTGAGCACCTGTGAAGACACGGGCCACAGAGCGGGCTGGACGCGGGCTTGATGCTGTGAGGGAAGCGGGCCGCACGGGCTCGGTGCGGCCCGCATGTTGGAACTTTATTGCTGTTGGGTCGCGGGACGTTGGGCCGTGTCTGTTGGGCTTTTCACCACAAGATGCGGGGCCTTTCACATTGCTGGGCTGAAGGACGCAGCCCCTCTCGTTGGGCTAAAGCAGGTGGGCTCGCGCGGGCCACTGCAAAAGCACCTAGTGCGCTGAGCAGCTTCAATGGCGGCTACCGCTCCCCGAAGAAAACACCGGCGGAGGAAACTCGCCGGCTCCGGCGAATAAGACCCGACGAGGGTTTGTGCCGGCAAGGAGGTTTTGATGGTGGCGTCGGATTGGAGCGATTAGCCGAAAATCGAGGGGAAATTCGAGAAAAAGACCGGTGGTTAACCAAAAATTTCTTAGATCCACAAACTTTGACCGGTAAATTGATGGCCTTCCCGGAAGAATTTTTGCTCCAAATTTTAAGGGTAGAACGAGCTTGACGAGAGCTTCACTATGGTACCAATGGTTTTTTGATCGAAAAACATTGGCTGGCGGCCGGCGGTGGAGGCGGCGGCGCCCGGCAGAGGTTGGGCTCTGCAGATTCGTCTCGGCGAGAGGATCAGTGGTACCCTCGAATTTTCAGTAGCTTTCCCGAATTGTCGGGAAAATTAGTTTGAAGGTTGATAGTTGACCAAAATGTTCTTAGATCCGGAATGTTTGACTTCAAAATTGAAGGCCTTCCCGGATGAATTTTTGAACGAAATTTTAAGGAGAGATTCTCCTCGAGGAGATCTATCTAATGGTGTAAAAATCTTTCTGATCCGGCCACTTTGGCCGGAGGCCGGCGGCGGCGGTGGTGGCCGGCGGTGGTGTCAGTGGCGGCGGCTGCTCGAGTCGAAGGAGCTTTGTTCGAATTTTCAGACGGGACACCGTTTGACTTCTCAAACCGTTCCCCACAGACGACGCCAAATGATAGGACAAAGATGTCACCCGGGCTCCGTCGACTCAGACGGCCACCGTACCTGCAAGAACCCAAAGTCGGGGATCCCCGGGAGGGGTGCCCGGCTTTGGGCCTCCAAGTCAGTGCTCAGATCAAGAGAGAGAGAGAGAGTGTAGTATGGAATGAATAAAGAGAATGAATGAAATGAGTACCTTAGCCCCCTTTTTATAGGGGGAGTATACCTTATAGTCCAAATTGGGCTTGGCCTAGGTTGGGCTTGGCCCATCTTACCATATCAAGTGTCTTAGCCAATATATAGTCGTATTATTCAATATATACCCCTAAAAACCGGTTGGGTATGACATGCTATATTAGATACTAAAGGTCGAGCCGGCAGTGCTAGTCGTGGCTATATCAGACATTATATCGAATTTCCAAACAAACAAATTCTCAAGTCGGAACTTAACTCTATACCGCTAGAGTTCAAGTTCATACAACTAAGTTCGCCACTCATCTAGAGTTCAAGAATGTTATAAGCAGGAGGATAAATTCCTAAGCCCCGATTTCACATCAATAATCAATATTCAAGCAATGCACAATAACCTCAAAATCATTTAGGTACTCATACCTGAGCTGGCGCGGCACGACGAGAGCGAGTGGTCATAACTCACGGTCAAATCACATAATCAAATAATTCATATTAACCAGTCTACAGAAGCGCAGACTGCCTCACGCCCCACTTTTATTTGACGAAATTCAAAATATTTTTTTTTAAAAAAATTTATTTCATAAAACTTTGGCGGCGCTACTATTTGAGAAACCATTTCAATAACATCATAAATGCAATCTCCCAAAACGGGTCCAATAATCATGTCAACACCTAAACCGGGTTCACCAAACATCAACTCCCAAAACTGGGTTTCTCAAATTCATAGATACGACGGAGAACAGTCCCTATCATAATCCAATGTTCGAAATAAATAAAGCAGTAATAGCAATATTCAAAACAAGGCGGAAGCAATGACATTTAATCAGACCACCACTCGCGACCCTATGTCGTGCCCGCAAATACTAACCTGCATCCATGAAGAGCAGGTGAGGATGAGCACAATAGGAAAATCAAAGTGTCCACCGCTATGCAATAATTAATATTCCAATTCATAAAAATAAAGCAGTATGGTCGCAGTATGAACACAAATCAATCAACTATCCCATCTCCTATCCCAGAGTTCTTACTCGTGTGCACACCTAACCATAGACTACTAAATGGCCTTACAACGAATGCCCCTCAATGTGGCCTTACATCGAATCTCATACTAGTAGGAGTAAATGTCGAATACCCCTCAATGTGGCCTTACAACGACACCATACCGAATGCCCCTCAATGTGGCCTTACAACGATACCATACCGAATGACCCTCAATGTGGCCTTACAACGATATGAGGAGACTGCCTATAGAAGACACAACCTCGTAGTCGGGTATAACCGTTCGACGGCCGATACAACTCACTTCGAAGGCTACATAGTCCACATGCATACATTGATCACACCACAACAAAAGCAATTAATTAAAGCATAACAATTTTATAATTAAACCCACATGGTAACCGGAGAAAGAAATCACAGAAAATCGAGGGAAAATAGTAGGCCGAGAACACAACTCGCCAAAAACCTACATTATCCAAAATAGTCCAATTAGAGACTATCCAACACATGAACCAATACAACTACTCTCAGGCAATATATCTCAGCCACATAGATAATTTAACAACGACACAAAACATAGTTGAAATCTAGAAATAAAATGAACAACTCGCATAGTCTCAGTATTTCCAAGATAACATGAGCTATATATGTGTTATTCAGGTGATTCCAAAGTCCATGAGTAGCTAACACATATATCCACAACTTTCATGTTGATCACTTAAGCCTACAATAGCTTTAAAATCGAGTTTAAGTATAAAACACTTAGGTCAAAAATCTGTCAACATAACTATTTATCAAATTACAACACTTCACTAAAACAACAATAACTTAAGTTATAAAACTCCAAATCATGCAAACTTAAAACCTACAAAGAATTCACAAGGATAGCTACAAGTTCTAAGAAGAGCATTTTTACAAATAATTACGTTAATGGCATCTTTTCAGAGCATACATTCTGAGCATATACACAACCACTGTTTTAAAAATTTTGGGCATAACCCCAACTTTGAAAAATCATATAAAATCAACGAAAACTACAAATTGCATGATTTTAACTTTTAATGAAAGCAAATATCCTATACTACAAGTTTCATGATGATCATATTATCACATAGCCACATTAGGATTACTAAAATCAGCCCAACATCTTGATTTACAAATCTGCCCGGAATTAGAAAAACTGCATACATGTACAACTTCAAAAATTCATAACAAATTTAAATCAACTCCAAATAACGAAATTCCTAAACTCACAGAAACCTAACTCAAAGCTCTACAAAATTCATGAAGTACACTTGACCAGAAAACAACTACTTCATTACGAAAAGTTGGGCACAAATAGAGGCTATAACTTGAAGTTTTTAATCCAATTCCAACCCAAATCACACACTCTATGAACATAGCATCAACACGTCACATAAAATCACAACAAATATCATAAGCCACATCATTTTATCGTACGAGAAACACTTATCACATATATCAACGGAAAGAATCATATCCAACGAGTTCGATTATCTATATCAACACCACATCATATAACTCACACGATTAACCTAATCACATAATCGATCAAAATATTAAATGCTAACATATAATTATGAAGTCCTCCACGTAACCACATATCAACATATATATAAATATATACACACACAAAATAATAGGGTTCAAGCCATCGATACCATTTTCGGGAAGGACACTCGAAAGCGAGTCGAAAGAGGGGCTGTCCGGAGTCGGGAGAAGACCGGGACGGGCCTGCTGGACCGCAAAAAATAGATCACACGAGCAGCAGAACACGGTTCAAACGAGGATGGTGTGTTCGCAGCGAACATAACTGGATTAGAAGGCCCGGGCGGTGATTGCGATGGCGTCCACGGGTAGTGGGCAGGACCTAAACGTGTGCACACGTGATATCGTGACGGTGAACGACATGCTGGGGTGCTGGAACTCAACGATGGCGATGGTCTCGCGAGTGCAAACAGATCACACTGGGGCTCGCGGACGGGGCTAGGACTTCGTCGATGGGTCATTGGTGATAACGAACGCAGCGACATGGGATGATGTCCGCTGGGAACTCAGAGGCGGAGCAGGTGACTCGCCGGTGGAGGAACTCACGGTGAAGATGGCAGAATCTCGCAAGCACTGTAATTCGCAAACATAGATAGAGGGAGGTCGTTGGTTCTCCTCGCCGGCGATGGTGGCTGAGATGCCAATGCGAAGGAAAGTTTGCGACTTGGACAGAGGTTCGGTGGTTCGACCTCTCGGCGGTCGTGGGTCTTGCGCTCTGCTTGCGTGTGTGTGGCAGGGGCTCGCGAAGTTCGCCCGCGTGTGCTTGCTTTCTCGCTGGAAATCTCCTCCTCGGGCCTGGTTTCAGTCGCGGGCAACTGAAGCATCTTGGGGCCACGAAATCGGCTCTTGGTTCGTGAAATCCTCCGCCGCACCTGGTCGTTGAAGGCCGGTGGTTTCTCGCTGGCATTTCGCTGCTCATGTTGGAGGGATTTGAGGGAGATAGCGAGAGCGAGATAATATTCTGCTTCTGGTTCGTTCGAGAGAGAGATAGTTGAGCAAGCGATGGGTGATTAGATAGGGAAAAGTTGCGCGTGTGTTTTGAGAGGAGAAAAGATCTTAAACGTAAATTAGTAATCTTAGGGTTAGAGTCTTGCTAACCAAGAAAACCCAAGGAAGGCCGGGTGAGGTTCGGTGCGAGCGCGGGTCGCCGGGTGCACGGGTTCAGGCGCCGGTTCTCTCAGTTCGACATAAAATAAGGTAGAAGAGACTCGGGTAATCGCACGATAATTAATCTGAAAACCAGAGTATATATATTTATATAATACACAAATAATATTTATTTAAATAAAAATAATATGAAATTAGACAAATAATGACATTTAGACATTCATTTAATACAATAAAATCATAATTTTAATAATGCCGAAATATCCGAAAAATCCATTATTCAAATGGATTATATTCGTTTCACGCGATTAAACCGAAATCGACTAACGACAAACGTTTTTCAATAAAACGACCGAGTACTCCAACTTTTTTATTTAGGCCTACATCGCGACTAATAAAATAAATATAATCTCATAAATAATATTCGATAAATAGAATATTCTGAGAAATTCTATAAATCAAACGGGGCGCTACAAACATTCTACCGAAATTTCCAGGTGGGTTTACTTATTAAAAACTTGTTATGCTGTATATGTGTTCCGTTTATGTTGAGTCGGTATGATCTATGTATGAGTGTGAAATATGTAGCCTAACGATGTGAGCTGTTACGGCCGTCGGTACGGTTGTCCCCGTCGATGTAATACGGTTGTCCTTGTGAGGCAAGTCTCCTTAAGTCCTGATATGGCCGTACCCTTGTGAGGTACGTAAGCCCATATGAAAGGCCGTGTCCGTAGCGTGGCAAGTACTCCCGCCTTCGGGTAATGAATCCTCGTTCTGCGGCTAGCGGTAGATGTGCACAAGAGTAATGTGATTTGTTGTGATTTGATAGGAGATGAGACATGTTATTATTATCTTATATTCATGTTGCGACCATACCATCTTGACATGTTATTATTGCATATGTGCATAGTAGTGAGCACTACGTTTCATTTTGTGCTCACTCCCACCTGCTTTTCAGGGATGCAGGTTTAGCAGATGTCGGGTGACGAGGAAAGGCGAGTGGGTCGGTTTATTGGTTATGCTTATTTATGCTTCCGCTTATGAATAAATGTTTTAGTCTTATAAACCTTGTTTTGGGTTGAGACATTTTAAAACGTTTTTGAAACTCATGTTTTTGAGCATGTTGGATTTTGGGATATTTTGATGAACCTAATTTTTTTTTTTTTATCATGTTGCTTAGTTATTTCACGCTATTGTGTTTGAGCTGATTAATTTGTGAGTGTGTTAAAATTCAGTTTAATGAAAAACAATTTGAAAACCGGGTAATGAATACCCGAGCAACCAGATATGATTTGGTTGATGTTAAATGTTTGAATAACAACCATGTTTTTGAAAATGAGTTCGAAAAATTATTTACTGATTTTTGAAGAGTCCAGAAATTCTTTAAAATCAAAGTAGGGTGTTACAAGATAAGATCATTAAGATATGGTTAAGGCAGCTATTATATAGATTCAGTTTTCTGTCAAAAATTCAAAACAACAACATGTACAACTTCAATCATTTTGACAGAACTAGAGCTACAGACTAGCTTTTAATGAGATTCAAAAACCAAAATGCATCTAACACGATTATCTACAACTTTTATGAAGACTATATTGACAAATAATAATGTTATCAATGAGTTTAAATGTAAAATATTTGGTTCATGAAATCTGTCAGAAACCAATGCATGTTACAAACAGCACCTCAGCATTTAGACTCTAATTTATGATACAGAGCTCATATCGACATGCATTCTATCTCATTAGAAAGCTAAGAAACACACCTTTAACTGTCATGAAGAACCCAATTTCATTTGAGCACATTAAGACATGATAAACAGGTCAAACATAAGATACACACAAGCTGTCGGGTTTTAATTAAAACTGCTAGTGCGGCAATTTTGCAAAAATGATAACTTATTCGTTTCAAATCGAAATCACATGATTCTAAAGCCCAGAGAAAGCCAATAGAAAATACTGCATATTATATGAAGACCAAATTTTCAAATAATGAGTACTTCAGGGTCAAAATAGCAGACGGAAGGGACAACAATTCGCATACTATACCCAAAAACAGCACTTAACACATCTCATGTATAACAAAGGAGGGTCACGAATGGTCCTACCCTGAGGACACTAAACGAATCATATAGCAAGATAACTGCTATGGACAGATCTTAACTCGATAACAACATACTGAAACTCACAACGAGAAACCTCTAGAGTCCGAACTTAACTCTATATCACTAGAGTTCAGCGTTAAACACTAAAGTTCACATAACCTAAGGTGGATAGGTTTTCTAAGCCCCAAAGTAACATATATATCACAAGTAGTTTTATTGCTACTTATGAACAAATTCAAAATTCACATTATAAGTGTTTTCATCGATAATTATAAAAGAACATACCTTAAGCAGCGCGGCGTAACGAAGACGAGTGGTCAAAACACAAGGTCTAATTCACAGTCTCATAAACATGTAACTCACGCATAGACCAGTCTACAGAAATGCAACCTGGCTCTGATACCAAACTGTAACACCCACTTTGATTTTAAAGAAATCCCGAGCTTTCCAAAAATCAAGTAAACATTTTTCGAAATCATTTTCGACATTTAAGGGCATTAAACAACAATTTACATAACCCAAGTCTTATCTGGGTCCACGGGGATTCATTACACAATTTTCACAAGGTTTTTATTAACCTGGTTCACGCCACGTAACATAATATTCAACATGAATAACCGAATACCCATAAACCAACCATTATGATTATTCAAAGGACAATATAAGGGTTTTTTAAAGTACCCCAAAACATCAAAACATAACATAGGTTTTGAAAACTGTTTTCACATGTCTAAATCATAGAGAGGTTCATAACGACCACATTATTAAAGCAGAAGAAAAAAGAATCAAATAAAAGACCACCCACTCGTCTTGCCTCGTCACCCGCCAACTGCTTAATCTGCATCAATGAAGAGCAGGTGGGAGTGAGCACAATTGATAACATAGTGCTCACCACTATGCAATAAACGATAATCATAAGATAAAGCAATAATCGTTAGATAAACAGGTATGGTCGAAGCATGTATACGAATTAATCATTTATCCCAATTTTCTATCATATATATATCATCAATCAAGACTCATGTGCACATCTATATCAATAGACTACTGCTGGTGGACGTATCGAATGCCCCATGGGCTTTTATCGAATGCCCCTCGGGCTTATACGTCGAATGTCCCTCGAGCTTCTACACCGAATGCCCTTTGGGCTTCTATCGATGCCAGTAGCAGGAGTAAACCCCACGGGTTTCGCTTTACAATTACGGGGATAACCGTTTGACGACCGACACATCTCACATCGAAGGCTACATATTTCACTTACATATTTTGATCATACCAAAGAGGTCATTCATAATATTTACAGCATAGTAATTTCATAAATAAAACCCACCTGGAAAATAGCAAAGGATAGCACAAGGACAAGTGCAGGCAGCGAGCTCGGCTCGTCACACACCTACAGTAAGTCAAGATACTACAGTCAACACTTATCTTGACCTTAAAAGAAAGACACAAATCATACTTAGTCGAATTTGATTCAACTAAGTCGTTCGTGAAGTTCTGTGGACATTGGAACACTTGGACTCGACTCGACCATTTAAGAGCAAATACATCATTTCAAGATGGTCGGGCAAACTAATGAGTTAAGTTCTGAAACGTTAACATAATATCCAACTCACTGGACTTAGCAAAACTACCAAATCTCAGCCTTTAACTCAAAACACACAATTTTATAAAATTCAACCACGATTTCAGCAAAAACGAGCATAAATTCATAGCCTGACCTAATGAACGAACTAATACTTGAAATTTTTACTGGAGCAAATACATCACGTAAGGACAAACATATAAAAATTTCAACTTTAAACAATAAATACACGAATTATGAAAATTCTGACAATATTCAGCTGAAAACGCATTTTATTTACAAACCTATCATAAAGAACAAAGTAATTCTGAAGCTTTTATGCTAAGTAATACATCATATAAGAGAATGCTCACAAATGTTTAGCAATTTAAAGCAACTGATCAATTTATCATAATTAAAATGAGTTTCAGCAGAAAACTACAAATAATTACTTACCCAAGCTAACTAAGTCTAAAAATTACGAACTTTTTACACAACATCAAATTATTAAAGAGGAACAACATATTTAACAATCAGTTATTTTGGAGCACAACTTAATTTATTATGCAATTCATACGGTTCTGCCCAGAAATCGAAATAATTAATTAAATAAGCTACAAATGGTATTAAATTATGAAATTTTTACACGACATGTAAAATCAACACACGACATCACATATAAAGTTTCATGGCAATCGGAGAAGTGTACAGTTTATTATGAATTTAATACCAAATCAGCGACTAAACGAGTTCATAAATCCAACGTATGACTTGACAAGACTCGTAACTGTCCGAGGTCTTCTCCATAGGACCAAAAACACACTATGTTCCAATCCCACTACAACTAAACACGATAACAACGTGATATCGTTCGAGTTCGCCCGAACCGAAGAGATCAATACATAATTAATTCACATAAAGCTCAACAAGGCACATGATTTTGAAACATATCACGATAACACAATTCACGAAACTAAACGAGACGGGGTTCGAGCCTAGGTACCGTTCTCGGGAATACGTACGATAAACGAGCAACGGGACGATCGAACAGGCTGAATGGAGTGCTCGACGGGGCCCGCTTGACGTAAATGGGGACTCGACTACCCAGTGCTCTCACTCACGACCTTGATGTTTCAATGGTGACGGATAACGAGAGCGGGACTTGCCGTTCGGACGTAAAACAGTCGCTGTTGCTCGGTGAAGAACTCGAACGGCTGTCGAACGAAGGTCCGACGAGTTGCTACTCGGTTCGCGTGGCCACTTCAACCTGATGCTGCGAAAACCGACGGCCGATGGGGTACCGCTGCTCATCCCACACGGGCTCGAAAGGTCGCCACTGAAAGAAGCTTGTGCGGTTGAAGAGGACGGGACCCGCTGCTCGTTATTGCTCGGTCTTCGAAAAACGCCTCGCCCGCTGTTGGACGACTGGCTGCCCAAAGTCGACGGCGAAACCAGTCGGTATGGGCCGTCTCTGTTCGTTTACCGCTGCGGGATTGCCGACGAAGGGTGACAAGAACTCAGGCTCGACGGACGAGCCTATGGTACCTACTGCTCGCCGGAATTCCCGCCGCTGGAAGAGGGCTCGTCGAGGAATCGAATGAACAACTGAAACTTGCTGCTCTTCATGGCAGCCCGCACGTTGGCGAAGATGAAGTCACGCGACTGAGGAGGGTTCGCCGACTGTGACTAGAATCTGCTCTATGATTGCCGGAGAAACTTGACGGAGAAAGACTAGCGCTGCTTCCTGACCGACGTGGTGTTCCCTTCTCTGACAAGTTGATCGATGGCCCGCGACCAAGTGAAGAAGGGTCGCTGCCCATCTCGCGTGGTGGTCTATGGCGAAGAAAAGAGGGTGTTGTAATAATATTTTATATATTATTCTATTATTGTGGACCATATAATTAGTTGGACCTAATTGAATTAATAGTCAAACTTTATTAAAGATGAATATGTATTTAATAGATTATTTAATGTTCTAATATTAAAGAGTCCAATGTGTGATGTTTAACTTGGACATTAAGTTAACTTAGAACATGGGGAATGGTAGTATGATTAGGATTCTAAGTCTCCTCCTCCTATATATACTTTCATACCCCTCTCTCCCATCTCATACGAAATAAAGTTCTCAACATCAAGGGCTTTATGGAAAGACGAGAGACGCGGGAGAGAGAAACAATTAATTCATAGGCAAAGATGAATCTATTGTTGGAGATTACGAGACGAATCCATCATTGAAGATTACGAGAAAGATGATCGTAGATCAACATCATAGATGAACAAGAAAAGACTATAGCTGGATTCTTGTAAGTTTCTATGTGCAATTTAATTTATGCAAAGATCCATGTTCTATGAATTGATAGAACTATATGCTTAGGGTTTATTCAATTCCGCCTAATAGTTATGGATATACCTGCTAAATTTCTTACATGTGGTATCAGAGCATGTGTTTTGCATGATTATGTTGCCGATTAAAGTTTTAATGCCTATTGTAGATTGTTTTTGCCGTAAGTGTTTTTTTTTTAATCATGTGGCCGTAAGTATTTACTGGACAATTATATTTTACATGGCTGAGAATTATTTACTCAATTTGTCCTAAATTTCCGTGCTTGATTCTTATAATGGATTCCTGGATTCTTTATGAAAGTCGAGTATGGATCCTGCTTGTTGGAAACCTCTGTACTGCACACGAATTAAGGATTCTTTGCCCATCTCAATTTTTAATGGTCTGTTAAACGAATTTAACAATTAAGGATGGTCTGTTAATTGTTTTAGGACATTGAATAATGTGTTTGATTGGTAAATTGGTTTTGTTTATTGCCACGTGAATTTATGTGACTTTGTCATGATTTAACCATTATAATTGATTGGAATTACTAGATATAACATGTATTTTGATAGTAAGTCTATGTTAATCGAGATTTGTTAAAGTTTTTTTAATCTCATAATATATACATCAAATACTTACTAATTATATTATCTATGTAGAGATACTAGTTAGTCACCAAAGTGACCTAGTTTAATTTATGAATTAGATAATTAAATTAAATGAAAGTATCGATTATTCAAATATGAAAGGATGCCTTATTATTGTCTTAAATGATATATTTGAATAATTGGTGTCGTGAATTATAAACTAGGAGGACACCCAAAGGTGGGCCATGAGTTTATAGTTTATGGCAACTAAAAGAGAAATTATAATTAGAGTTAGGTCAATTAGTGTGTTTGTCCAAAGATAGCCTCTAATTGATCAAAATTTATATAATTTCTATTAAGGATTAATATTGAGAATTTATACTTAAAGTGATGTTAATTAGTGTGTTTGTCCAAAGATAGCCGCTAGTTGACTCAAGTATGTATAATTTTTATTAAGGATTAATATTTAAAAGAGAAATTATAATTAAAGTTAGGTTAATTAGTGTGTTTGTCCAAAAATAACCACTAATTAATCACAAGACCCTATAATTTCTGTTAAAGGTTTTTCCTCTTAGGCATCAATCAAGTATATTATATATTTAAGTATTTGCCCAAAGGTATATTTAAATATATAATTTAAAAGATTTCTGAATCCATTAATTTTCTCTCAAAGCTTAATTAAATAGCATGTATTAAAGTTTGCACTGTTTAAAATTTAGTTTTTCCGTCAAGTATTATTATTGAAAAATTCAATAGGCTGAACTTCAATGAATGGTCTGAGGATATCCTTTTCCAATTATGTGCACTGAATTTGGATATACTCGGAATACTAATGAAGCGCCCGCAACCATTATTGATGAGAGCTTCGAAGTAGAGGTAACTCTTCGTAGGGTATGTGAGCGCTCGAATAGGTTGTGCTTGAATTTTATAAAAGTAATTATGGCGGATAACATTAAGGCTGCTAATGCAGAAGAATTCCTAAATTAAAAATCAAGGAACTATCTCCATTTAAAATTGCGAAAAAGTCTATTGTGGAAAGTTTCATGATCGAGCTCACCACTATAAAAGTTCAACTAATTCCGTTCCATCCATGGTATCGTGTCTAACATGTTCAACATTTAAGCCAAACCTACAAACATGAGAATGAATGTGACAGACTCATTTATGGTTCTATTCATCATGAACTCCCTACCTGCCGAGTTTGGCCAATCCTAGGTGAACTATAACACCATTAAAGATAAAAAAGACTATAAAGAAAGTAAGGTTATGTTGGTGCAGGAAGAGGTGGGAATGAATGAAATGAAAGAAGAGTTGATTCACTTATATCTCATGTGAGAGTCAATAATAGTAAGATAAAATAGGAAACAAAGGCAAATAAAAGAATGATTGGCTTACATAAAGTTTTTGCAGGTCCAATCATTAAAGAGGTGTTATTTCTGTAAAAAAGTTAGGCCACCTCATAAAAGATTGCCCGAAATAAAATCTTGATTTGAAAAGAAAATATACATTAATTTTCGTATGTTGTGAATCAGATTTATTAAAGATTCCCAATAATACTTGGTGGCTTGATTCTTTGCATCTATTTATATATGGAATTAAACATAGTGCATATAATAAAAAATCTGCTATCTTATGGCATCAAATATTAGGTCACATATCCGAAGAAAAATTTTGAGAATGGTGAATAACCAAATCATTTCTCATTTGGATTTTAATGATCAAGTTGTATGTGTAGAATGATTTAAAGAAAAGCAAACTAGACATGCATTAAAGAGATCTGTCGATAGAAGCACTAAAATCTTATAACTTATGTACACTAATTTTTGTGGTCTATTCGACACCCCTTCATGGGGTGATGTAAGTATTTAATCACCATTATAAATAATTTCTCACGTTATGGTTATAATTATCTACTACATGAAATGACTCAATCATTGGACTATCCAAAGATATACAATGATGAGATGGAAAGGTAGTTAGATAAATATGTAAAAGTTATGAGATCTCCCAAGATTGGTGAATATTATTGTAAGTTCAATGAAAGGGGATAATGTCTTAGTCCATTTGCAAAGTTTCTTGAGATTTGAAATATTTGTGTGCAATACACTATAATTTTGACTCCTCAACATAATGGTGTTGTTGAGGGTATGGTTAGGAGTATGTTGAGTAATTCAACATTAACGTTTTCTATGTGGATGCATGTGTTAAAGATTGATCCATATTAGGTAAATTGGGTTTCCATTAAAGTAGTTCATAAAATACCTTTTTAACTATAGAAGGGTAGGAAACCTAGTTTGAGGCATCTTCATATTTGGGGGTGTCAAGCATAAGTAAAAGTATATAATCTACATAAAAAGAAACTTAATCCTAGGACAACCAGTGGTTATTCATTGGCTATCTGGAAAGTTCTAAAGGATATAAGTTTTATGGCCCTAACCATAGTACGAGAATAGTTGATTGCGAAAATGCTCGATTCATTAAAAATGATCAAATCAGTGGGAGTTTGGAACCACAAAGTTTGGATGTCAAAGAAACTCGGGTTGAACAGTCCAAACATGAGAGTCTATTAATGGTTGTTATTCTTCTAGTTACATTATTGTCATATAACTTAGATGAATAACACAATGATCCAAACTCACTTGATAATGAATCATCACAAGCAATCAGAATTATAGAACAACCTTTGGTTGATGAATCTCAAGCCATTAAAAGTGAAAATTCTGGTAAATTTGATCAATGTCATGAAAGAATAATTAAAGTCAATGGATGACAATAAGTTTGAAATTTAGTAGAATTACCTGAAGGGTATAAAAGAGTTGTGTGTAAATGGGTTTTCCAAAACCAAACACCACTTTAAAGGTAATATCGAAAGGTATAAATCTAGACTTGAATGTTACATCCAAAAGGAAGGCATTGACTACAAGGAAACATTCTCTCTCGTTTTTAAGAATGATTCCTTGAGAATTGTAATGGTGATAGTGGCTCTGTATGATGTTGAGCTTTATCAAATGGACATAAAGATTACATTCTAAATGATAAACTTAAAAGGAGATCTACATGAACTAATTAAAAGTTTTTGAGATCACAAGAATGAAATGTTAGTGTGTAAGTTGAATAGATCAATATATTGACTAAAACAAGTCTCTCGTCAATGGTATCTTAAGTTTAATGATATCATCACTGCTTATGGTTTTGTAGAGAATACCGTAGACCGGTGTATCTATATTAAGGTTAGTGGGAGTAGATTTGTTATTTTAGTTCCGTATGTCGATAACATATTTATAGTTGATAATAATGTGAACATGTTGCACGAATTAAAGTATTATCTCTCTGAAAATTATGAAATAAAGAATGTGGATGAAACGTGCTTGGTAATTGGAATAGAAATATTCTGGAATATATCACTAGGACTAAAAATTTATCCCATTAAAGTTTTATTTGAGAGGTAATGGATGGTTGTTCCGTATAATTCCAATTCATAAAAGGGACATATTTAGTTTAAATAAATGTCCGAAGGCGAAATGGAATGGAAAGTGATGGAGAAAGTTCCTTAGATATAAATAATTAGGAGTCTTAAGCGATACGAACCTGTATTTGGTTTGATAACATATTTGTTGTTGGTATACATTAAACAAATATAATTGAAATCCCTAAATGATTATTTAAATGCTGCAATGAAATTTCTAAGATATTTACAAGGCATTAAAGAACACATGCTAACTTAAAGAAGATCCAAATTACTTTTATAATTGGATACTCGGATTCAGATTTTTGCTCATAATGTCTAAAGGAGCAAAATTATGGAAAAGTGGAACAAAGTCTATCATCGTGACTTCCACTTAAGTTTGAGTTTGGGGTATGCTTTGAGGCCACAAGTCAAAATTAGGGCTACGATGCTTTATCTTAGGACTTGGAAATGTCGACATCTTGTCCAAGCCGCTAAGAATTAACGTAGTTTTGTAACAATAATATTTCAAGGAAATGACAAGTATTCAAAGAGTGTGAATCACATAAAATTTAAATACTTGGTCGTAAAAGTAGAAGTGAAGAAACAAAGTGTCATTTGAGCATTTTAGTAATAATTGCATGAAAGTGGATCCATTAAAGGGTTATTTTCTATAGCCTTTGGAAGGCATATAAAGAAAATTGGGATTAACGAATGGAGCCTTGTTGGACTGATCGGTACTGAATGGAATTGCTCAATTAATGGTTTTGACACTTATTGAATTCAATTACAGATGTTTTATTCTTCGCATATAATACCATCATTATGGATATTTGATTTTATAGTATATACATAAATGTTTGATGGCTTATGGTTATGGTACGAATGGTTTGTTCCATATTAAAGTAAAGTTGAATTAGAAATGATTTGTAGTACATGGAAGGGATCATGTCGCTCGAAGATGTGTGACCGCCATGACTCGGTTAATTTCTATTTTGATTTTTAACTTATAGATATATGTATTCAATTATAAGTTTGATGAAAGGTGCGCGCTTAAAGTAGTTCTTTGGGTTTCGACACTTATATGGTCCAAGTGGGAGAATGTAATAATATTTTATATATTATTCTATTATTGTGGACCATATAATTAGTTGGACCTAATTGAATTAATAGTCAAACTTTATTAAAGATGAATATGTATTTAATAGATTATTTAATGTTCTAATATTAAAGAGTCCAATGTGTGATGTTTAACTTGGACATTAAGTTACCTTGGAACATGGGGAATGGTAGTATGATTAGGATTCTAAGTCTCCTCCTCCTATATATACTACATACCCCTCTCTCCCATCTCATACGAAATAAAGTTCTCAACATCAAGGGCTTTATGGAAAGACGAGAGACGCGGGAGAGAGAAACAATTAATTCATAGGCAAAGACAAATCTATTGTTGGAGATTACGAGACGAATCCATCATTGAAGATTACGAGAAAGATGATCGTAGATCAACATCATAGATGAACAGTGATATAGGATATTATATTGGACCCAGTTTATAGATAAAGCGGATACATATTGAAGGATAAGCCCACTAAGACATCTAAGCCCAACTTGGGTCCAAAAGGTACACTCCCCCTATAAAAGGGGGCCAAGGTACCTCACTCTCTCATTCTCTCCTTATTTCATTACTACATATTTTCTCTCTATGGATCCTAGCACTGACTTAAGCATCGGAGGCCCGACGCCGGGGCCACCCCCAGCGTTGGGTTCTGCAGGTACGGAGGCCGGTTCGAGTTGAAGGAGCCCGGGTGAATCTTATTCACTTCATTGGCGCCGTCTGTGGGACCCGTAAAAAAGTCAAGCGGAGTCCCGACTGAAAAAATTCGATAACCTCCTTCTTCTCCACCGGTCGCCGCCACCGCCGGCCACCACCTCCGCCGCCGGCCGCCGGAAAATGTGCTTCGAACGGAAAATCGTCTACATCATCGGATAGATCTCCTCAAGGTGAATCTACCGTTAAAATTTCATGCAAAAATTCATTCGGGAAGATGGTCAATTTTGTGGTCAAAGGTTCCAGATCTACAAAAATTTTGGTCAAAATCAAACATTCAAACGCATTTTTCGGACGATCCGGGAGGGATATGAAAAATCCGAGGGTACCACCAAAATCCTTTCGACGAGACGAGTCTCCAGTTGCTAACCTTCGCCAGAAACCGCCACCCCCGCCGCCATCCGCCGCCGCCTCCGCCTCCGCCATCCGCCGCCGGTCAAAGTCCGCCGATCTGAAAATTTTTTACACCATCGCGAAGCCCTCGTTACGCTCGTTCTACCCTTAAATTTTCAAGCGAAGATTCCAACGGGAAGGGCGTTGATTTACCGGTCAAAGGTTTGTAGATCTAAGATTTTTTTTTGTCAACTCCGGCCATCTTCTCCATCTTTCCGACAATTATCGGCGAACCACTCCAAACCGAGGATGCCATTGAAGTATCCTCGCCGAGGCGCTCGCAGGGCTGGTAATTGCCGCCGGAGTCGATGGTTTTTTCTCCAGTGATGTTTTTTCCTGCGAAACCACAGCTGCCCCGCCACGCTTGTCCAGTCATCTGGGCGCAGAAGACCATCGTCGGCCCAGCGCGCGAGCAGGCCCAGCTCCAGACATCCGCCCCGCAGCCCGCGTCCAGAGAAGAGACGACCCAAATATTTGCGGCCCAGTGAACTTCCCCTGAGGAAGGCCCATCGAGCGGTCGACCCAGCATCTATTTGCTCCAGCGCGCGGGCCTCGCTCCAGCCCGCGCGGCCCGTTCCTCTCGCAAGTACGCGGCCCGAGCGCCCGCTACACGCCCGCTCCCAGCGCGCGTCCAATTCGCTCCCAGCCCGCTTTGCACACAGTCCTCCAGCCCGCGTCCTGCTGCCTTTCGGCCCGCGTCTGGCCCATGTGTGAGCGACCCAAGTTGCTCCCAGCAGCCCAACTAGCCCGCAAGCGGCCCAGATCATCCATTTCAGCCTATTTTGTGCCTACACCATCCTCTAGCCCGGACCCAAACGGTCCAGCAGCCCCGATTCTAGCACACTGTCATTTCGGGAGGTAACTTAGGTAACCTTATCGTGGTGAAGGTATGGTGTTCATTTAAATTATGGACTTGAGGATTTAAATTGGCAAAAATGGAAAAATTATTTGATTCGGCTCGAGGATTTAAATTGATGGAAATATTATATAATTTATCCGTGGATTATATGATTTTCGTGGAGATATTTGATCTACTCGAGGAATTATTTGGTTTATCCATGGAGCTCATTTGATTTATTCGAGAAGATTATTTAATTTGCTCGTGGGAATACTTGATTTGATCATGGAATCATTTGATTTATTCATGGAGTATTATTCGATTTGCTCGTATTGGATTACTTGGTCTATTCTTGAAGAACTATGTAATTTATTCGTGGACATTACTTGATATATTCGAGGATACGTTATTCAATTAATTCATGAGGCTTATGTGATTTTTTCGTGAGGATTATTTGACTTATGTGTGGAGCATTATTCAATTCGTTCGATGAAAATTATTTGATTTGCTCGAGATATTATTTGATTTGTTCATGGAATCGCTTGATTTATTCGTGAATAAATTATGAGTTTTTCATGAAGATACTTGAATTAGTCGTGGAATCGTTTGATATGTCGAAGAGATAATATTTGACTCAATCATGGAAATATTTGACTTTCTTGTGAAATTGTTTGATTCGTTCGAGGAGTTATCCGATTAATTATGGAGGTATTTAATTTGTTCATGGAGATACTCGATTTGCTCAAGGAAATAATTGATTGACTCGTGGGGATATTTAAATTATTCGAGGAGATTATTTGATTTGATTGAGGAAATATTGATTTATTTGTGGAGCATCATAGGATACATTTGTGGAATTTATTTGATGTGGAAATTACGGGATGGATTCGAGGAGATTAGTGGACTTATTTGTAAAACTATATCTATTCATGGAGGATTATTTTATTTGCTCGTGAAAATATTTGATTATTGGATTTGCTCGGGAATATATCTGATCTATTGGAGCACTATTTGAATTATTCGAGGAGATTATTTGATTTGATCGAGGAGTGTACGTGATTTGTTCGTGGACATTATTTTATTTTGTAGAGGAGATATTATTTGGTTTATTTATGGAGGATTATTTGATTGGATTGCGAAATTATCTGACTTGCTCGAGGACATGGATTATATTTATATAATTGGATATCTTTATGCAC
>CACSLK010014283.1:4195344-4212169 GCA_902706635.1 Striga hermonthica | reverse complement strand
CGCCACGGTGTTCGCATCGGTTGCGTGGCTGGCCAAGGCTTTGGCTAAGGCCCCTTCAATGACTTTTAGGACGTCAGGGTGTTGCATTGCTGCAACGAAGGTTGGGACTGGCGGGATAGGGGCTTGAGTCCCCTGTTGAGAACGGTGCGAGGTTTCCTCTCCATTGCGTCGGCGAGACTGGGCCGGGGCTGTTGGGTCGACTCGTCATGACCGGATGAAGTCATTTTTGAGTGCCTTTTTGGAGTGAAAAGTGAGAGAAAAGATGAGCTTGATGTGGAACTCCACAAAGTCGAACTGTTGACACCAAATAACTTATGGTGCCCTCCTTCTAGCGTCGAACTGCTGATGGACGGATCCGATCTACTGTTAAAATACAGAATATTGAAAGTAGGAGATCGAAAACAAAGAGAGAATACGGTTTAATTACAGTTTATTATATAATTACGAGGTCGGCCTCGGAACTCGAGTTCGGCACTTTGCTTGTTCTTTGGAATAATTACAGGAATTTGTTACAAGTTTTAGAGAGAGAAAGTAGAGAGAAGATAGAGTTAGTTGATGTTCAACCACCCAAAATAAATGAGGTGGGTTACTATTTATAGTGTCCTTAAATGCTACTATTCCAGCACTGTACACCGATCTTATCGTACAGCTCTTTCTGCCAGTCAGGTCGGCGCCGTTCTGCCAGTTAATAAAAGTGGTTTAAGGTTTCTCTAATCATGACCTACTGAGCATTTAATGCACACATGGGTGGCATTAAATGCTGTCAGCCCTTTTTGCCAGGCTAGATACCCTAGGATAGTAGATTAGGGAGACTTGTCCCATTGGCTCATCATTAGCCACCAAATGGCAATATTATATCATTATCTTTTGGTTCGACCTCCTTATCGTGACCGGCCTCAGGGAATCTTCAGGTCGGACTTTCAAGACTAACTATTCCCCAGGCTCTTGTGGGCCCATATCTCTGTTCGATACTCGATCATGTCGGCACCCGCCACTTATGTTCGGGGTGCCGGTCTTGGTGAACACGTAGAACGTCGATGAGGTGGCCTTCCGTTCTGTCCAACTCGGCACTTCGCCTTTTGGCTCGTATCCAGTCCGAGTCGTAAGGTCGTCGTTCTCCGGTTTTCTTTGAAGAATCGGACCCAGATATCAGTAAGACGTTACTACCCACCTTCTACATTTGGCTAGGAGCAATAGCTATATAGTTTATACAGATGTCGATCCGGACACAAATGCGTTTACAGACATATTCATGGCTCATCCTGATTCAGTCAGTCTATTCCGAACATATTACTAATATGTCGACATAGATTCCACGTACAAAACTAACATGTATGTTAATTTATAAATACGCTATTAGTATGAATTTTAATTAGTATGTTCGATTAAGTTTTATGTGATTATATTTTTTGTCTTTTAGTGTCATTTGCACAGGTACAAGATGTCGTTGGTCGAGATAATTTGCATGACGCCGTGCAACAATAACTTCCTAATTACGTATGCATTCATGAAGGACGAGAAAGAGGCAAGTTATGATTGGGTTCTCCATAAGTTGAGACTTCTGATAGGCTTCCAGGTACATCCGAATGCGGTTATCACTGACATAGAGTTGGGCTTAATGACTCATATTAGGAGGAACTTTCCCGAATCTGCCTACTTACTCTGCACGTGGCACATGAATAAGGATGTGGAAGACAAAGTCTACAAAAATGTTTATAATTTTAAGAAAAAATAAACAAAGAAAGAAAAAAAGGAAAACATTTTACAAAAATGAAATTCGTGTTTGAATCTACATTTTCAAGATCAAGCAAGCCCAGAAACTCAAGAAACTTGATTTCAGATTTATAGAATTTCCCTAACCCAATCTCTCTTCCTAACAAATGAGACAAATAGTTTTACGGAGACTCTTGCCCTTTGTCAACAACTAGTATGGAACTCGTGCGATGCACGGGATGTATTTATTTTTGGAAATATTAAAATATTGAAATATATTAATAAATAAAAGAGTGATAAAATGTAGGGAAATTGTCAAACCATAAGATGTTCCTCATGAAAAAAGTATATTATTTAAAGCTTTCTTGTACACAACATTATTTGTCTAATAACTGAGCAACTCGTCGTCCCCACAAACTAATATTTTCCACCCTTTTCTATTACTTACACAAGGAACAAACAACATAATTGTTCGTGACTAATGTTTTGCTTAAATTAACATTAATTAAAAATTATTCGACTTGAAAAAATTAGCGTGAAGTAATGTCTAATCACTAATGTTTTTATATTTTATATCTACTATATATAATCTCTCTCATAAAATTATTGTGATGTAATGTTTAATGTTTTGTATTATTCATACATATTTTTGTAGATATAATTACTAATATTTTTTAGACTTTAATATATATTATTCTCATGTAGTATTTCGTATATTTTAAACATGTTGTGTATATATGTGTGGGTGTTGAACTTTGTTTTAGACATGTTTTACTTATAAAATAATTTAGAAAGGTGACCTCACATTTTTTCGAAATAATATAGAATATTATAGATAATCTTACACATGTTGTACAACAATTTACTGCTTTTAATATTTTAAACATACATGTGTGAAAACTTTTTATATATTTTCAAGCTGAACAATTTTTAATTGGATAACTTTCCTATGTGTGACAACTTTTTATTTAGTAAATTTATATATATATATATATAGATATAGATTTTTCATAGTAGGTTTATATTTTGTGTATACGAAAACAAAAAATCGATTTACTATACAAAATTTTGAAAATTTTCCTTTTAAAAACAATTGACAAAAAGAATACCAATAAAGAGAAAAAAAGATTTGTATATATCTCATATAAAATCGTTCATTTTCAAAATGCTACATTGAAAAACATATTTAAATATTAATATAAATTCATATTTTGTGTATATGAATGTCAATCCAAATTGTTAGTTTTAAATAATATGATAAAATAAAAAAGAATCATCACAAATGAGAATTCCAAAATTGATACCATGTAAATTTAAATATTACTATATAATAATTTTTTTGTGTATCTAACATATATGCTTATCCAAATCAATGATTCTAATAAATTTGGTAAAATAAAAAAAGAATCCTCAATAAATGGGAGTTCCAAAATCGGCTACATATAATTATTTACATACTCTTTGCCTACAAAGCCACTATCAACGTATTAAAGGAAATCAAGAATTGACTAAAACAAACACAAACCGAAAGCCGATTTATATGAAAATTATTCAATTAGTGATTTATTTTTTATTTATATCATATTATATTATTTCCATTTATAGTAGGTAATTAATGTATTGGACGAAAAATGCTCATAAAATGTTCGGGTCTGAAAAAATCATGTGTTGTGGAAAAACTCAATTTTAAACAACATTATTAGTTTGATTATTGGGCAATTTGTTGTTCCCACGAATTAATATTTTCAACATTTTCTATTTGTAACACGCGAAATTGCAACATATAAGCGATCATGACTAAAAACATGTTTCTTCAAATATGCAAACGTGCGATAAAGACTGACATTCACTGTTGTTTATCGTCGTGACAAAATAAATGAATATTTATCTCAAAAACTTAATCTTTGAAATGTAGTGATCGTGTGTTATTGTTTAATTTCGGGATTGATGGACTCTTTTATTAATTAGTTAGTTTGGTTCAATGTATAACAAATTTTGTCGTCAACCGTTATTAGAGTTCTTATATTAATTTGTGTAAATGCATAAATGAAAAGAGACCTAAACTATGTAAAAATTTTCATCTTTTGAAAGCAAATAAATGTTAAACATTATCTTTTGAAATAAATAATGACAATGATTATAACATTGTATTGTCAAAACCGATAAGGTATATAAAATTTATTTTTCTTGTATTGTCAAAATCGATAAGGCAAATAAATGTTAAATATCATCTTTTAAAAAAGTCCATTTATTATAATAACAAATATAGAAATTACGTTTAGAATTTTATCATATAACTATTTAACCTATTTATGATAATAAAATCCATATTCAAATATAAATGATCGGGTGTATTTACATCACAGTACAATTTATAGAAACACAATTAATTGGTTATAATAATTGATGTACGTGATCGTGTGCATTTCTGGTTCAAATATCTTTTGTTAATGGAGCCACAAAAATCGGAAATAATTAAGAGCGATTTTAGGTAATTTTGTTAATTTATTATTTTTAGGCAATAATTAATAAAATTGGCGGAAAATAGTTTTGAATTATGTTAATCTTTATTATATATTAATAAATTATTCAAAAGGAAGAAAAAAACATTGAACAACGAAGTGAAGGTGAAATCTATGTCCGAAATTGGCATGCTTGACTTTTGGAGATCCATACTAATCACTCCAGTCGCCACCGCCATAGGCCTTGTAGTGGTCGGTCGACATCACCCGGAGCCTCTTGTAGCCGGAACAGTAACATACGCTATTACAGGACATAATCTTATCCGCACAGTACAATCCCTTCACCAAATACCAATTTAATCATATCTCATCTCATAAAACAAACGAGCCCTTAAGCTATACCACCATTGGCATGATTTATTTTTGTCAAACTCTTTTTTTGTTCTGCCATGTACAATGAGGAGAATACTAAACAAATTTCATCACTTTTTATTCCGCGCTACGTAAGGTACAAGTGTGACGTGATGACATATGCTGAAAGAATTGCTTCATTTGAACTTTTTATCATTTTGAATAAAAAAAAAAAGAACAATTATATTTAGTAAATGTGTTTGCATTTACTTTTTAAGTTTAGAATGCAATTTGTCATGTTATTTGATATTGAAGATAATATAATGGACAAATCTATCAGTAAGATTATAGTATATTTTGAGCTAGTCATCTTAACTAATAGGCAAAATTGCGGCTAATATCATGACCTTTATCGAGATTGCAAATTAATCATAACCTTTTAACTTTTCCATAATATATCACGTCCTTCAATTCTTTGCAAAACGGTACATGCGCTGCCCCAACTCGTCTGACGTGGCACTCAAAATGCCAACGCACCTGCTGATGTGTATTTAACAGACGATTTTTTTGCATAATTAATCACAACCTTTTAAATTTTGCATAATATATCACGCCCTTAAATTTCTTTGCAAAACGATACACGTTTTCATCTGCTACACCAACTCGTATGATATGTATTTAACAGATAATTTTTTTTTTCCATCTCATCCCTGGATGAGATGAGGGGGAAATTTTGGAACCCTTGGGGATATATTAGGCTAGAGCTAGAGATTTTGGAACACGAAAAGATTCAAACACCAGGTCGTCTCTCAAGGAAGGTTAGTCGAATTACTTTGCACGTGTATTCAATCACACGAAAAGAGAAAACAAATCCGAAACACTCTAATTCAATTGTTTTTTGTTTTGATTATCAACTACAAATTCTAAAAATAAAGCAAGACACACTTCAAATTCCAAATGGAGTTCAAATAATGATTGGTGAGTTAGGGAGTCGGAGATATTCGTTTATGGTTCTCAAGAAATCAATTAGCACGCAACCGCTCGGTTAAGAGCTCAAATAACATACTCGTTTAGAGGCTTGTTCTCAATAACTCTTCGTAACGATCAATTATAACATATAGACAATCTATTAACGAACAAGCCTATTCTAATCGAGCCGAGATCAATCAATTTCTCCCCTTCCGGTTCTACAAATTGATTAACTTGATTAAAATGATGATCAAACATCTAACCCCAAATTAAGCACAACTCGAAAAGATTGAACGACAAACACGTACGCACGAATTTCAATCGAACCAAAACAAATATCCCCTATCCCTAACGAAGCGATTTAGCCACACATATTGATATCAATCCCAACAAAAGATTCAACATAATAAATCACTTCCATAATCAAATGAAAGGAAATTATTATTAATCCAAGTCGAGAATAAAATCGAATTACAAACCAAACCGTGTTCGTTATGGAGTGCCACAATATCCAAAACTCGAATCCAAGCAAAATCCAAAGAAAACCAAGTGAAAGTTGTTGAGAGAATGAGTTTTGAGATGAAAAAAAAAAAAGATAAAAGTCTCAATAATCTGTTTTCTCTCCAGCCCTAGCCTAATATATCCCCAAGGGTTCCAAAATCTCCCCCTCATCTCGTCCAGGGATGATGAGATGAAAAAAAATCATCTGTTAAACCATGTATCGTTTTGCAAAAAAATTTAAGGGCGTGATATATTATGCAAAAGTTAAAAGGTTGTGATTAATTATGCAAAAAAAACACGTCTGTTAAATACACATCAGCAGGTGCATTGGCATTTTGAGTGCCACGTCAGACGAGGTGGGGCAGCGCATGTATCGTTTTGCAAAGAATTGAAGGATGTGATATATTATGCAAAAGTTAAAAGGTTGTGATTAAGTTGCAATCTCGATAAAGGTCATGATATTAGCCGCAATTTTGCCTAACTAATAAATCTATCTATATATATATAAAAAGGTTTGATTATTTTTTAAATAGTAACTATTTCCCGCCAAAAAAATATTGTTTACTAATTATGGAAACTATTTAAACACTTTATGGTATGTTTCAAAAATACAATTTAGGTAATAAATCACATAAAAAATTATTTTGTATCTCAAGATATTCATATCATATGTATGTACATATACATTATATATTTGTACCTAAAATATCGAGATCTATCACATTCCTAACAAACATTAGATTTACTTATATATTTTTAAATTAATCACATAAATAAATAATATTAGTATACATTAAATATTTATTATTATATAAAAAATGAATATTCTATAAATGTTATAAATAATATTGACATTATGCGACAATAAATTTTTGAATAAAATAATATTTGAATATTATCATGAACCAAAATATGTAAATTATTTTTTTTGTATTAAAAATAAATATATATGTTAAAATGTTATTTATATTAATATAAACAGATTAACAGGCTAATACATTGTTAAAATAAAGTTTTGCAAAAAATATTTTTGTTACGAAATCCCCGTGCATCGCACGGGATTCTAACTAGTTATAATAATACACTTTATGTGCATTAGACAACGGATGATAAGTATTATACTAATACACTTTGCGTCTGTTCAAGTGGACTACGAAGGATAATAATAATGGGCTTTTGTACTCAGTATATATTCCTTACACCCCTTTGAAATCTATTCGTTGAGTAGGCTCGGTAAGTTGGAGAGTAGTATTTTTTATATGGTGTGTTGTTGATTATACTCGGTTACTCAGTCATGGCGCCAGGGTATGACGTCCCTATAATAAACTCAAAAGGATTATTATTGCAAAACAACGACATATTAATAAATTTGAATGATACTAATTTCTGACATTACTAAATTTGAATGATACTAATTTCGACAAAACCAAGATGAGTTGATTTAATTAATCAATTAATGATAGTAAGACATCTTAATCTTAAACACTGAGAGATAAAGCGACTACAAGTGAACCATGTAATTTGGGTTTTGGAAAATGTAGTTCAACAATAAATCTTTAGTGGACTAATTTATTATTGATGCATGGGCCAAGGAGTATGGTGGATCATAACCCAAATATTATCATTATTTTTTCTATTAGAAGATGATGTAGCGAATGCGGTCCCTGGATACCAACTGATGTAGAGAAAAGCGTGAACGAATGGGAAAAGATACAATACGAGACTCTCTCGAACTCGGGATACTCTCTCGAAAGAAACACGATCAGTTCATATTCTTTCATCAAATTCTCCTCCATTACCAAAACAGAAGAGCCCTTTAAATAAAAGCTCAAACTCAACCCTAGCTTAACATCCAAGCAACTAATAATAATAATAATAATAATAATAATAATAATAATAATAATAATAATAATAATAATAATAATTTTAAACATATATATTCTTCATCAGACCTAATCATTACCTCCTAAGGTCCATGTTGTAGGATCTAAATAAACCACATGGAGGTCATTCTCTTCAGTGCTACTACCGTGTGTCTTGGCACACCTAGCAAGGTGTGCCAAGACAGTTTAAAATGAACATGTTTCATTACAAAATGAACATGTGTAAATATGTTTACACATGTTCATTTTGTAATGAAACATGTTCATTTTAAAAAAACTTTGGCACACCTTGCTAAGTGTGCCAAGGCACACCTAATTATTTGCGCATTCTCTTGCTATAAACACTCAAAATCACGCCACCCTCACAAGAGAGACAAACGAGAGAGATAGAGCGAGCAAATTAGTAGAAGAAGTCGACCGCACGAGTTGGGGAGATCTTCGCCCACACAACAACCCAGATGAAAAATATACAACAGTCCAAAGGTGATCAAGGCAATCTGTTCGTGCCGTCCCGTAGACCGCTAGAAAGTCAGCCATAAACCGTAAGATCTTATTCTTAAACTCTAGAATTCGTTGTACTTAGAATTAATTTTAAATTTTAATTAACAATTAACGGACGTTCTTCACCAAACCCAACATGAAACGACCTCAAGAAAACATTTATTTAAGTCGTGATGACAAAATCCAGGTGAAGTATTATTCCCTTGATTTTATGCAAGATACTCTATTTAGTTGATTGGGTTAGTAGTTGTTAAATTGTTATGGGGAAGAATCATTGTTTTGTGACCCGGACAGCCCGGCGGGTCGACTCGGGACTCGATCGACTCGGAGCCAAAACCAGTTCAGATGGGCTATTTGGACCGGGTAACAATGGACCTGGTCAAACCCGGTCAAACCCCGGCCAATCCGACCTTGACCCGGTCGACCCGGGTCATTGACCCGGCCGGGTCAACCCGATTGACCCGGTCTCTATAAAGTATTTATTTTATTTTAATAAAAACTATGTTTATATAATAAGATACTAAATATTTATTGTGAGATTCAATATTATTAACACTTAAATGTGCAAATTTTGTATACAAAACATTTATTTTTGTAACTTTTATGTATATTTATATGTCAAAAATACTATATATATAATTTTAAAATTTTAAAATTAATTATCCGGTTCAGCAATTGACCCGGTGACCCGGCGGTTGAACCGGTGACCCGGTGACCCGGAGACATGCCCAGGTCGATTCCGGGCCGAGTTTAAAAACTATTGGAAGAATGAAAGTTTACTATAGAATTCTTTTTTGGATTTATGGATCATGGCATAATCAATAATACGAAATGCAAACTCACAAGTCACAACTATCCATCGGCATCAATCATTATACTATTACTTTTACGATATAATAGTAAGTGCAACAGAGGATTAAAACCGAAGCCCTCAGGGTGAACAATACCAACGGCAAGAGCACACAAGTAACAATGTCAACTATAGAAATGTGTAACAGCTAGCATACATCCGTTTACAGATGAAAAGGCAAACAGATTCTTAACATCATCATTATTCAACTGAGCGAAGAAACAAGCACAAGTCCCGAAGAAAGTTGCGAATATTGCAGGAAAGTAAATAAAAAAAAAGGGTCGTTTGTAGTGAGTCCATGGAGCAAAACGGTTATTAAAAAATGACAGCAACATAAGTTACCAGATGTCAGGACGGAGCTCCCCAGTAGCAGGAGGCATCCATCTTCCCGAGTGGTAAACACTCTCCCCAACCTTCCAACCGGGAACGTCTTTCATGATTCTTGCCTCCTCTTCCAGATATTTCTTCCATTCTTTCACAAATCTGACATTAAAATGATAGGACAGAAAGAAGATATAAGTGCAGAAAAGTATATTTGACTTCAGAATATGAAATCCTCCACAAGGTTTGTTGTTTTCCTGACAAGCATTAATTCCATCATTCTTGGAAAAATAAAAGGTAAATATGAGGGGGTTATTGTGAATCTGAGCCTAAATAAAAACTGAGAAACAGTTTAAGACAGGTATACACTAGCTATAAAAAGTCACCTTTCGTCCTCTTCAGCTTGAAGCATAGGCAATATGGCCCTCCGAGCAGCATATTTTTCTTCCTTCAGTGCCCTATTCATAATGACAAAACTTATCAAATCTGATCCATGTTCACCGAAATCAAACACATTTGTGACATAGTAGTTCTACATGAGTAAAATCCAGGATAAGATGAGAAGAAATTTCGTAATGAACGATCAGAAAAAGAACAGCGGTTCCTCGTAAGCATAACAAAATATATTCTCAAACCAACCAACATAAACATAAAAAATTAAGTTGGATGCCTCCAACTTCATGAGCTTAAGCCTACAATGTGCATTAAGCTTGTCAGGAATGGTGGTAAAAAATCACTTCCATTTACAAAAGAATTCTGCACATGTGATATTTACTTGTTTATCTCAACTTCAGATGACCTGTTCAGCTAAATCCAGTCCCCATTTTCAAGTTGCGAATATCGAGAAGAATTCCTGGGGAACTACCTTACATAGATTAGTACACTTAATATATTGCAAGGTGAAAAACACATATACAAGACGAAAGCTTTTCTTCCTTTCTGATGAGCAATTACTTTACGTTAAGATTCAATAGACGAAAGCATCACTTTTGTGGCAGCCATCTTTCCAAAGCTTTCAGTTGCTCGCTTCAGAGTAAATTTTAATTCCACTAAAAATGATGATATATATCGTGTAAACCTCTCAGAAGATTTTGGACAAGTGAGACAACCATCTGCATCAGGCACCCACACATTGATCAAGTATGACCTAAAGTCTAGTGCATAAAGACTGTGCGTAGATAAACCTTTTCAAATCCTCCCTCCCTAAACTTTGTGTCATATTTGATGGTGCCATTCTGAATGGGGATTCACTGTTGGAAGCTCATGTTGAGCTGGACACAAAAACAGGCATACTTTTTAATCTACAGAATCGCAGGGCAATAGTAGCAGTCAATTTTCCTTGGGTAAGATTAGAAATCATTTCACCAAACAGTTCCCTATCAAATGAAACATATGACAAAGCTCGATTATTGTATACATCTGTGGCACTTTATCAATTATCAGAATCCAAAATCCTCACACAAAACTGAAATATATTATGTTGTTATTGGCCATGAAAAGATGGCTACAGTCACATGGGTTCCATGCAATTCCACAATACTTAACAAAGCATCATATGTAGTTGCTAAGAATTAGACATTTTTAAAAGTCCCAGCAAGGACTAATCATCATTCCAAAATAACATAAGCCCCATCGATAATGTATCCTACACTCAGGCACCTCTATTTTCATGTACACACTGTTTGCTGATGTTCTTACAAAATCAAACACATACCTAATACAACAACTCAATGTACTAAAACTACCTAAAAATCAAGTGGAAGAAACCTAAATGACAATACAAAATAGTTAAAGGGTTAAAGACCCCATCATCTCAACCCATAGATGTGGTGGTTACTGTATCTGCTCTATTGATAAAAAAAAATAGAAAAGGGAAACAATAATAATCCCTTTTCTTCAGAAATTGGGACAAACTAATCATCAATTTGATCATCCTCAACTAGTGAGAATTGTTAAAAATGTGCCTCCACAACTGGATATTTGGAAGAAAATAAACATAATAGATAAAGAATACAGAAGAGACCTGCGGATCTTGTTGCCTTTGCCGACCTGGTACATCCCCCATGAGAAGGCCCCAAAAGCGGCGAAGAAAATGGCCATGGCACTTGGTCCCGTGTTAGGGATCCGCCGAGCGAATCGGACTGGAGCGAACCCGCCCGGCGGCGGACCGTCCTGCAAAACCGGCATATCCTTCACGCTCGCCATCCCGGCCTTCTTCCTTATCACAGCCTCCGTCATTTCTAGATTTAGTACTGTTTATTAAAATTTTCAATGCTTTGTATACGCACTCGTGGTGACCGGAAATGAAAGAGAGGTCTATTCTTCTACTGTGATAGTTTCTCCAATTATCGTGCAATCTCCTCCTTTTTAACTCGCTGTTTGTTCTCTTTTGAAAACTAGTAAAATACACGTGCGATGCGATGCACGTGGTGACGAATATATTTGACCAATTAAATTTAATAAGATCAATTAATTTATTTATTAAACATAGTATTACAATAACAAAATAAATGTTGAACAAATAAACTCGTAACGTTTTTTTTTAAATAACATAGTGATACTATAACATAAAAAGATTTAAATAAAACATATTTTAGTCATTATATAAACTACTACATTACTCTCTCTCTCTCTCTCTCTCTCTCTCTCTCTCCTCCCCCTCCCCCCATATCGACAAATTAGTACATACACCATGAGGTGGGAACAAATTTCATCTCCAAATATTCCAAAATCATGTACTTCTCCAGAGGCGCTAAATTATTTTTTGAAATCATCACATTACATGAAAGTATGTACTCTAAAGTAATTGCGCATATGATCGAGCACAATACACAATTAAGATTGTAAATATTCCTATAAAAAAGTGACGACTTATTCTAATATTAAAAAATATTTTGATCAGAATCAAACATTCCCTTTTCAGTGTTATCTATTTGAAAGATACACGAACTACATAACCTATTATTTGCAAATCATTGAACATTTTGCATTTTAGAGTTGTTTATCATAATACTTTCACATTGTCCATTGCAAATGGAGCTGGAAGAGTCATTGCTGACAATTCTCCTGACATAGTGCTAAAAATGGACTAGATCAAAATGGCTCAATTAAATTCTAGTGCTTCTTCTATTAGTGAAGTTTCTAGAAAAAATATATCAAACGACGCAATGCACCTTGGGTCGCTACGGAAACAGCCTCCTTGTATAATTACAAGGGTAAGGTCTGCGTACAATTGACCCCCCAGACCCCAACCAGTTGGGAATATACTAGGTATGTTGTTGTTGTTGTATCATAATACTTTCACATTCGCTCGTATTTGCAATATTTATTTCTAATAACTTATTTAATGCATTTATCGTCTAACTTTTTGCATCATTCAAGATAAATATCCTTTCTTGATTGTTCAATAATAATAAGAGAGTGGTATAAGAGAGCTCGAGGTGGTATAAGAGAGCTCGAACATGGTGACCGAAATACAACAGACGTAAATTCAAATTTTAAAATTCAAGACTTCAGGGAGTGGTAATTCAGTTCTTGTTTTTCGACCTCAGAGGCAGGTCTCTCGATTCTTGATTCTCAGCGTTCGACCTTAGAGGCAGGTCTCTCGATGCTCGATGTTTGACTTTCGACCTCAACGGTCTCTCGATTCTCGGCGTTCGACCTCAGAGGCAGGTCTCTCGATTCTCGATTCTCGGCGTTCGACCTCAGAGGCAGGTCTCTCGATTCTCGATTCTCGGCTTTCGACCTCAACGGTCTCTCGATTCTCGATGTTCGGCTTTCGACCTCAACGGTCTCTTGATTTTCGGCGTTCGACCTCAGAGGCAGGTCTCTCGATTCTCGGTTCTCAGCTTTCGACCTCAACGGTCTCTCGATGCTCGATTTTTGGCTTTCGGCCTCAATGGTCTCTCGATTCTCGGCTTTCGACCTAAACGGTCTCTCGATTCTCGGTGTTCGACCCCAGTGATGGGTTACTTGATTTTTGATATTAGTGGTCATTCGGTATTCATTTGGGGTCCCGATGCTCAATTGGAGGATTGATAACTATTTGGTGGTCGAGGATTTACTTAAATGGTAACCTCAGTGGCAGGTCGACAGAAACAATCCGAATAAGAATCTTCACTCTTGGATCGAGTTATGCTTACTCGACCAGAGTGGGGGGGACTAGATGATATAGGATATTATACTAGACCCGGTTTAATGGATAAAGCGGATACATATTGGAGGATAAGTCCACTAAGATATCTAAGCCCAACGAGAGGGGTCAAGCCCAACTTGGGCCCAAAAGGTACACCCCCCCTATAAAAGGGGGTCAAGGTACCTCATTCTCTCATCCTCTATTCATTGTTTACTACACACTCTCTCTCTTGATCTGAGCACTGACTTAGGCATCGGAGGCCCGACGCCGGGGCCACCCCCGGCGTTGGGTTCTGCAGGTACGGGGGCCGGTTCGAGTTGAAGGAGCCCGGGTGAAACTTATTCACTTCATTGGCGCCGTCTGTGGGACCTGTAAAAAAAGTCAAGCGGAGTTCCGACTGAAAATTTGAAAAACCTCCTTCTTCTCCACCGGCCGCCGCCACCGCCGGCCGCCACCTCCGTCGCTGGCCGCCGAAAAATGTGCTTCGATCGAAAAATCGTTCACATCATTGGAAAGATCTCTTCGAGGTGAATCTACCCTTAAAATTTCGTGCAAAAAATCATTCGGGAAGACCTTCAATTTTGGGGTCAAAGATTTCAGATCTAGGGAAAAATTTGTCAAGATTGAGCATTCAAATGCGTTTTCCCGACGATCCGGGAGGGCTATGGAAAATCCGAGGGTACCACTGGAATCCTCTCGCCGAGGCAAAGCTCCAGCTACCGACCATTACCGAGTGTCGCCGTGCGCCGCCGCCCAAAGTTGTCCGATCTGAAAAAGGCTTACGCCATCGCGAAGCTCTCGTCAAGCTTGTTCTACCCATAAAATTTCGAGCAAAAATTCCTTCGGGAAAGGCATCAATTTTGCGGTCAAAATATTTGGATCTAGATTGTTTTTGGTCAACACCGACCATCTTCTTCAATTTTTCCGTCGACTTCCGGAGATTCACACCTAGCTGAGGAGGCCACTGGAACCGCCTTGTCAAGGCGCTCGTATCGACGATCACGTCTGCCGGAGCTGACGAATTTCTCCGGCTGTGTTTTAAGTCCGGCGAGATAAACTGCCGTGTTCGCAGGCTCACAGTTCAGCCATGGCGGATCTTGGCAGGTGGCCCAGAGAGGAGATGGCCCGAAAACCAGCCCAGCGTCCGTGGTCCGCGTCGCAAGGAGGTCCAGCCCGCATCCGACCCAGAGGAATCAGCAACGGCCCAGTTCGCGATGGCCCATCATGGAGGGAGTGGAAAGGTACGCGGGCCGCGCCCAGCCCACGAGAGCCCGACCATGAAGCCCGCGCTCCACCTGCTCCCAGCCCGTGCCAGAGCCCGACGCTAGCCCGAAAAGAGCCCACTCTGCTCACTGCTTGTGGCCCGCGCTCCAGCCCGCGTACTCAGCCCACAAACCTCGACCCAGTGCTCAAGTGCGGCCCGTCAATGCTTAATGCGCGGCCCAACAGCCTAGAAATGGTCTAGAATGGTGTCAATTTGGTCCAACAGCTCCATTTTTGTGCCCAAGATTAATTCCGGACGATTAAACATGGACGGTAAGGTAGTTTGAGATATGATTCTCGCAACGGAGGTATGTGACTATTTTATATTTGGAGACTTGAGGATTTATATTGGTGAAAATTGGAGAAATTGCTTGATTTAAATTGGTAAAAATTTGGAGACTTGAGGATTTAAATTGGTGAAAATGGAATAAATTATTAGATTTATTCGTTGAGATTATAAGATTACATAGGGAGTATTATTTGATCTATCCATGGAGCTTATTGGGTTCATTTGTGATATTAATGGATGGGTTCGTATGGTGATATTTGATATGTTCGTGAATACATTTGTTTTATTCATGGAGGATTATTTGACTTGCTCGAGCGATTATTTGATTTATTTATGGATGATTATTTGGTGTGCTGGAGCGATTAGTCGATTTATTCGTGAAAAATTATTTGACCGTTCGGAATATTATTGGATATTATTGGGAGTATTCGCGGAGTATTATGTGAATTGTTCGTGGGTATTGTTTGATATGTTGGAGGAGGCATTAGTTGATATATTTGAGGAGAATTATTTGATTTGTTTGAGGAGTTATGTGATTTATGCGATGAGGATATTTGATATATTCGTGAGGATTATTTGACTAATTTGTGGAGCATTGTTTGATTTGGCTGAAGGGAATTATTTGACTCGTTCAAGGAAATATTTGATTCGTTTGTGGAGGATTATTTGATTTATCATGAAGCTTATTAGAGTTATTTGTAGAGTATTATTTGATTTAAATGGAAAATTTGGAGACTTGACGATTTAAATGGGTGAAAATTGACGAGGTATTGGATTTGATCGTGGAAATACTTAATTTGCTCGTGGAGACATTGTTTGATTTATTCGTAAAGATACTATTTATTCATGGGAATTACTTGATTATTTATGGAGATATTGAATTTTCCAATGGAGGTATTTGATTTGTTCGGGTAGATATTATTTGATTTGATCATGAGAATATTTAATTTATTCATGGAGAATTATTTGATTTGCTCGAGCGATTATTGGTTTTATTTGAGGATGATTATTTGATTCGCTCGAGCGATTATGGGATTTATTTGTGGATGATTGCTTGACTTAATTGAGGCGATTACTTGATTAGTTCGAGGAGATATTATATATTTTGCTCGAGGCATTCTTTTGATTTGTTCGTGGATATACTTGGTTTGATCGAGGAATTATTTGATTCGATTGTGGATATATTCAATTTGATTGTGGATACATTTGATTTGTTCGTTGATATATTTGTTCGCAAATAATGCGGGTCGTGGTTTCAAATAGAGGATATTTTAGGATTGTGTTTATCGTGTTTTTTTTGTGCACTTATCTATGGGCTCGATGAGTTGGATTAAAATTATATGATTCGATATCTTGATATGTTCGGAGCCTCTCATTTGAATCTTCATGTGAAATTGTGGATTTTGTTGAAATGGATTATTCGTAACTTTTATGCATGTCATTGCTAGAGCATGTCTTAAATCAAGGAGATGGTGATTTTGGTATTTGATATCTTGTTTTTCTTTTGGGCGTGGAGAAATTGCAAAATTGATAACTTGAATATAATGTGGATAAATGATATCTCTCTGAACTCTTGTCGAGGAAACA
>CACSLK010014283.1:4156489-4173422 GCA_902706635.1 Striga hermonthica | reverse complement strand
TTATTATTATTGATTTTTAATATTGATTAAGAATTAAATAATAATAATAATATAATCTATATCTATATAAAAAGAATTACCATTTTTTTAAAAATGGCAAGTCAAACTGTAGTCAAATATTGTTGAGCATTAATTGCATGCTATTAATAGCAAGTTTTTATTTTATTTTTTTTTATTTACAAACACGCATCATTAATTATTCATTTAAATATGGAGTTTGTTAAGTTGAGTTTGTTATTTATTTTTGCACAAGACTAGGCTATTCCTTTTTCATTTCCACAAATTAAAAAAAAAAAAAATTTTAACATATAATCGTGTACCACATTGTAAATTTTATTTTATTAAAAAAATAAATAACACCTAATTTAATAATTTAAACTTACGTTAGTATTTACAAAAAATCAGAAACTCTTTTAACATCCACTCGGCTACTACAATAGTTTTAATCGAATGCTTTTATTTATTTATTTTTTTAAAAATAAATTACAGTTCATTTATTTGGTGGATTTGGTTCATTTACTAAATTATAGTTCATTTAAACCCCTAAAAGATAAATTGGTGGATTTGGTTCCATTAAGTTCTAAAAATTTCGATCATTGAATATAATTTGAAATTCAAAATCCTTTCTCATAGTTTGTATAAAAATTTCAATTGTGTTTTTTATTCCAAACAATCAGATTGCCGAAAAAATTACCTTAAAACTTCAATTAAAAATTTGAAATTCAAAATCCCTTCTCATTTTAGTTTCCAAAAAATTGACTTAATTCAAAATCTCTTCCTAATATAAATGATTTTGTTCAAATTGAATTAAAAATATCTAATCACATGCTTCTATCCTTGGATGGCTAACCTTTCATGAAGAATTTTACGCCACTTTAAAATTAACAAACCTCTTGAAAATTACAAAATTATAATGAATTTCATTTTTTTTAGGTTTTTTTCCAACGATTTTTTTAGGTTTCAATTTGCACTTTTGCACGAAATTCAAAATGGTTTAACAATTTCAAATCAACCGAAATTCATCTCTCTATTTTTTTCCATAAGTTTCAAAATTTTACAATAATTAAGTCAAATTACAAATGTATTGTTTCAAAATCAAGAGGATAATTTTGAAAATAGAAAGTTTTTTTTTTCTTTTAAAATTGTCCTAGTCTCCATTCAATATAAAATAAATCCCATTTTATTTGTAAAAATAATAAATCTGCATAAAACGTAGAATTTTATGCGTACAAAATTTCTTTTTACAGTAACTAAAAAATAATAATAATTTTGAAATCTTCTGTACTCAAATTACTTAAAAGAATAATAATAATATTTACAGTAACTAAAAAATAATAATAATTTTGAAATCTTCTGTACTCAAATTACTTAAAAGAATAAAATAATAATTTTGAAATTTTTATTACTCAAATTACTAAAATAATAATAATAATAATATTGAAATCTTCTATACTCAAAATTTTTAAGTAAGGTAGTATCGTCATAATTTTCAACATCATGTCAATATTTATTTTATATATACTAGGTAAATTTTCTTTCAAAAACTTTATAATGTATTTATTTACGCTTATAATATTTTAGATACTTTTATATAATATTTTATCATGTCATATTCAGAAAACATCTTCAATATAAATATAGACTTTAATGTTTTTAGATATATTTTCTTTATAAAAAAAGTTAAAAAATTTTTAGGTGACTTCACATCTTTTGATAATAATATAGAAAAGTTTGGATAATTTTACATATGTTAATATAATATTTTAGGAGTTTTTAATTATTTAAATATACAAATTTTATCTTCTCTTGGACAAGCTAATTTTATATCGTTTATAATAAACTGATATACCGTAAATTATATGACATGTTAACCCCACATCGTTAATTTATAATTATTATTTAATATCGTTTACCCTCATCTTTAATTTATAATATCTTTTCTTGCTCTTTTAAGAGAAGATCAATCGTGGTTCTCCACTTCTTTCATTGAGTGACTCGAACTCGATACTTATTTATAATTATTATTTAATATTATTTACCCGTGCATCGCACGGGATACACACTAGTAATGAGAAAGATAGGATCTTGCACATTATTATATTGTTGTAATAACTTGTAGAAATGATACAAGATATTTTAACATGTCTTGTGAAAATTATTCATGTCATAAATTGTCATGGTTGAATTTATTTATCATTTCTTGTAAAAGTTATACAAGACATATATATATTTTATTACTAAAAAATTAGTATAAATATGGGCATGGTTGATGTTCATATTTACTACAATTTGTGTTAACAATTTTACAAAGTGTTGAGAGCTAAAGAGTTAGTTTTTCAAGTGTTGTAATATCAAGAAAAGTTCTTGTAATTTTCTCCTCATAATATATATTTCTATATTAAGTTATAAAATCGAGTGAGTTCCTACTAGCGAAGGATCATCTCGGTGTTGGAATACAAGCGGTGGATACTCTTAGAGGGAAGACACGTGGATTCCTAAAGCGAGCAACCCGAAGCGATCGTTGTTCAACCGAGAACCGATTTCCTCAACTACCGTCGTCTTTGAAGGAGTTCGAGACATATTAGGTAATATTTGATATTACTTGTAACAAATCAAAATTTGTATTATTACATATTTTTAAAGATGACGATTTGTTAATTCGCCATATGTATATACGGGTTAAGTATTTAAGTGTTAAATACTTGTTTTGAAAAATTTTAAATTCCACTGCGTATAGCCCGTACGGTACAGGTGAACCCAACACATGGGTGGCTCCGCCCCTGAGCATTTCTATTGTGTTTTCTTTTTAGTTTGGATTTCGTTTGTTGAGGTTCTAGGTGCTTTGTGTAGCATCTCTTAGTTTATCTTTGTAGGGATTGGTGTATTGTACTTTGAACCCTTTCTTTCATATATAGCATCTCTATCGTTCTGGTCAAAAAAGGAAAAAAAAAGTAATTACATTTTTAATTAATTAATACTAACATAATAATTTCTGATACAAATAACTATATATTTTTTTATATATAAATATACATCATAACTATGTTTTACATTTATATTGGTCAACTCCAATTGATATAGGACATTTATTAATTTTTTATTTTTTTATTTTTTTACTTATGGATGGAATGCAACCTATAAAATTTATCATTGTGTAGTCTTACCTTTTCATAACGGGGGACATCATTCTTATCCCTTGTTTTGTTATTATAATACTAATAAAATAATTAAGGACTTTTAACCTAGGTGTATCTTTTTATTTTTTTTTGAAAGATTACCAATTATCAAAAATTAAATGTTAATTACATTGAATGTGTTATATTCTGTATCATTCTCGACAATTCCGAAAGTAATTAACTGTACACAATATTATATATAATGCAAAATATTTTATTTTGATTTGGAGTCATACTTTTACTACGAAAAAAAATGATAAAATTCCAATGAAAAATGTTATAGCGGAATTTCAGCGAAAAAAAAAACGAATATTTCAATATTACTATTATGGTTTGAATTTTTCATTGAAAATTTGACAAAAATATTTTGTTGGAATCATGGGCAGATCCATGTTTATCCAATAGTCCCGACACATACCTCATTCCAAAACATATAGCATAAGATATGAACAAAATTATGGGAACATTTTTCATAATTTTAATCATGCCCTATATTTAGAAAATAAAATTAAAAGAAAGCAAGATACAAAATGAGTTAATTACAACTCAACCAATTATAATTTAATTCAGTTCATAAGTTTACTAAAGTTATAACATAAAAGCGGTATCACAACTAAAGGAAATATGAAATTATAATTTTACGCTCTAATTCTCTCTTTTGTTTTTGATCCTGAAGGTAACTTGTATTCTCTCTTTTGCGATATGATTTTTATCCAACTTTAGAATGTATTTTTTTATGTATTTTTTAACTGTATGTAGAATTCTAGTTAACTGTCGAGTCAACTATACTACAAAATAAATTTTTTGTTCATAAAAATTTAAAAAAATATATATTATTTGTGATGATCTTCTTATGTTCAATTGAAAAAAAAAATATGTTTTTTTTTAAATATTATTGAACTTAGTGTGATTGTGCTAATGTGTTAAAAAAAAGTATTACATATGAGAAAGATGGCAAATTATGAAAAGCATAATTTATAAATTGTAATGACACTATGTTATTTTGATGGTATACTTTTTCTATTAATTAAATTGTGCCCCAACATGAAATTAATTTAGGTCCGCCGTTGCAATTAGTTTTTCAATGGAACTTCCATTGATTTTTTTACAATTTCAGTGATTGTTTTTTCAACGGTTGAAATATGGTCGAAAAACAGTTCCAAAAAAAAAAAAAAAATCACACAACAATAAATAATGCTAATTGAAATATTAAATCCACAAAAAATTAAATGTAATTTAATTTAATATATGTTGAAATTGCCAATTATTTTTTTTTCAATGGAAGTTATATCAATAAAATATCCGTTGGAATACCTTACTGTTGGATTTTTTCATTATAATATAGAATTTTTGAGTCCTTTCTTAAACATTGAATTTTTATGTTGTAATTTTTGTTATCTATTAATTGTATTTCAAAATTTTCTATTAAATATATATTAAACATGTGTACTTTTTTAGTCCATATAATTTTATTACAAATTACTCGTTATTTTATGACATGATTGCCTATTTATTTCTCAATTGAGTTACTTTTCCTATATATTACTAAAAATAAGTATTGCCTATTAACTAAATTGATACTTTTCTTACATATTAATAAAAATAAGTATTAGTTTAAATATGTAATATAATATTTTATATTCAAAAAGTTAATAACAAATAAAAAAGGTTATTTAAAACTATTAAATATGATTACAATTTTATTTAAAATTATATTAAAAATAAAGACTTTTTCAAAACAATGTTATATCATTTTAAAACTTTGTTGTTTTGGTTAATGTTGCGTTGAGTTTTTGGAGATATAAAAAAAAATGGTTTGGGAGATATGTGGAAGAAAGTAAATAATTGAATAATAATGGTGTGAGATATTGTGGTTGATTTTTAAAAATTGTGGAATGTTTATTTGTGTAATTGTTTTTAATTAATTAAATATTAGATGAGTTTTAATATATTACTAATTTGACATAAAAATATAAATTATAGTGTTTTTTAGGTAAAAGTTATTAATTAAAAATATAAAATGAGATGAATATTAGTGTATTACTAATTTGCCATTAAAAATATTTCAAAGTAAAGACATTTTTAAATATTAAACAAGTTTTAATATATTACTAATTTGGCATAAAAAAAATCAAATAAAGTGTTTTTAAGTAAATATCGCCCTTTATATATAATTCCTGAATGCGCTGAGCCTACGTGGCTGCTTTTGGTGCTTCAGAATCCTACTTGGCGAAGAATCATGCTTCGTAATTAGGTGGACAAATAATATTGATATATTAACAATAAATATCTAGGTTCGGACATTCTATAAATATTATTTAGCCAACTTAGGTATTTTAATATTACTTGTACTAATATATAACCCTTTAATTCTTTGTAATTTTACATAGTGAGACACTAAGTGACTAATATATCCCTGGCTTTTGATTTGTTTCCTTCAATTAGCTATTGAATTATAAATGTATTTTAAAAGTTGATAACTTTTGTATTTCTTATCGGATTTACATATATAATATATCAAAGGAATAATTGCAATTTTAGTCCTGTTGGTTTGATCCAGTGGCATTTTTAGTCATAGGAATTGTAATTTTTGCTATTTGGTCCTATAGTTTTAAAATTCAATGCAATTTCTGTCCTTTGGGACTGAAAATGCAACAAAATTTAAAATCACATGACTTAAATTGCTAATAAAAAATCTTTTTGATGAATTTTTGATTGGTAATTTCAGTCCTGTAATTTTAAATTTTATTGCAATTTCAGTCCCGAAGGTCTGAAATTGCAGCAAAATACTAAATTACAGGATCAAAAGACAAAAAGTTGAAATCTTTAGAGTAAAAATGCTACAGCGTTAAACCAGCAGGACTAAAAATGCAATTTTGCCTATATCAAATTAATCATCTTTTCATTATCTTTGATTTGACATTCATATTGTATATATAAATTAAATAAATAATATTTACTTTTATAATAATAAAAAATAATATTTATTAAATTTTATTAGAAAATAAAATTATTTCTCAGTTGATATATTTTTGTTTAATGTAGTTATATGTTGTAAGTTAAAAAAATTATTATAATATAATACAAGTAAACTCACACAAACAAAAAGTGTCATACTAAATATATAATAATATATAAATTTATAAAAGTTATTTAAATTTTCAACTACTTTTTCTCGATAATTTTTTATTTTAAGGAAAAAATTAGCAAGCACCCGTGTAATACACGGGCGTTGTACTAGTTAGTTATTAATTAAAAATATAAGATGAGATGAATATTAGTGTATTACTAATTTGCCATTAAAAATATGTCAAAGTAAGAGTGTTTTAGGCAATTCATATTTTTACAAAAACACTCGTCATTTCATACTAGTATAGATAGATAGATATAGATATAGATAGATAGATATTTTATTAAAGTTAAATGTTGAACTACACAAACTGTTATTTTTTAAAATTAAATGATAGATTAAACAAATATATTAAGTTATTTTTTAATTTGAATGTTGGGCTAATTTAATATATTAAGCAAATGTATAAACATAATAAACTTAATACTGATATTAATGTAATTTTGTATGTTTTAATCTTTCAAGGTATACACACAAAATATTAATATGTATATTTTTTGAGATCACAAAAAAATTTAAAAGTATTCCCTAATTTAAATTTATCATTAATTTATTTATTTATTAATTATCTTAAATTCTAATATAGCACTTATTTTGTCAATTAGATCAAATTAATGTAAAAAAATATACTAATGAGATTTTATAATTCAATTTTTTTAATCACCTCATGGAATACTGAATTTAAATTAATTTTAAATGTTAATGTATCTAAAAAACAAGTGATTGTCTGTATCTGTTTTATAAAATTGTTAGATAATAGATTAATAAATTGTAATACCCCATTCGATTGCGGATTTTAGGAATTATTATTTATTTTTTTTCCTTATTATTATTTGTCCTCTTTATTATTATTATTATTATTATTATTATTATTATTATTAATTGCTATGTGATTATTGTTATTATTATAACTCCATATTTATTTGTGTAATTACTTTTAAATGTTTAAATGTTTATTATTATTATTATTATGAAATAAATATTTTTGTTATTTAATTAAATGTCTAAATTGGCTAATTGTTTAAATGTGTATTATTATTAAATAATATAATGTGTTTAATTGAGTACTAATAATAATATTAAAATGTGTTATATATATAGATATATATATCTCGTTTTATTTAAATGTATGAACCGAGCCCGAGTTTCGTCTATTTAATATTGAACCGGGATATCCGAACCGGCCGAGCCCGACCCGGTTTTTCCCTCTCTCGTGCGTGTGTGTATCTTGTGGGATAATCAAAAAACCCTACATCTATGTAATTATAAAAGAACCCTTAGCAGATATAATTTTATCCCGCAGCTTTTTAATAATCTGCTCCTTCTCTCTCGTCTTCCCTGCATCATCATCGTCGTCCCTGCAGAGAAAAATCTCTCGCAATTGATCGCTCCTCCATCATCCTCATATCATAATCATCCCGTCACCCTCACGCCAACACCCTCTGATCATCACCTTCGTCATACCTGATCATCATCACCATCACAGCAGGTCCCGCCATCACCATTCCCAGCGAGGTTGTGAAACAGCCCGGCGAGCCTCCTCCTCCACGCGAGCAGCCGTCAATCCCAGCAGGCCGCTGTCCGTCACCAACCACCGTGAACCAACAGCGATCACCTGCAACCCCGGCGGACCCCTGCTGCCCGGCGTTCATCATCGTCAAGCCATTGCCGTCCGCGCCGCCGCTGCACCTCCATCTCCAGCAAGCTTCCTCACTCCGGCGTCCATCACCGGACCATCAGCGGTTGTCTCCGGTGCCTTCTCGGTCATCGCGAGATCCCAGCAGGTCGTCTCCGTCGCCAAACTAGCCGCCCCGCAAGCCGTTATCATTAGCCCCGACGAGCGTACTCCCGGCCTCCGAACAACGCGTCTCGGCCACCGTTTCGTTCGTAGTTGCGTACTAATCCCAAGAACGGTACCGAAATATGATTCCCTTTTCGTTTTTCGTGTGTTTTGGGTTTTGGAAATATCTCGTCGTTAAGACTCATATTTAATTGTTATATGTGTTCGTTGCTTGCTAAGTTACTGATCGTGTGTTATGCGAGTCGTTTACGTGCTAGGGATGATTAATGCCCATTCTAGAATCAATTAGGTTGTCATTAGTTGGCATTTGGTTGTAATTAGTTGAGCTTTGTTGTCATTAGTTGGCAGTGATCATTATTTGAGCTCTAGATGATTCTTCTAAATACTATATATATGTATGTATTATGTGAATGTAAGCCAAGAAAAAAGAAGAAAGTGAATGATCTGATAAGAAGAAAAACAAGCTTCTCATTCCTTCACGTTTATATATTCATTCATAGAATAAAAAAAAATCCTCTTCTCCATTATTATTTTTACAAATATAATTTCTTCTCAAATTACAATTATAAATTATTTTTGATACCAACAGTGGTATCAGAGCCCCGTTGGATCAATAGGTGGGCGAAATTATTTTTCAATATCCTTCTATTTTTACATATCTTGTCCAAATACCCTACTTACACATATCCTTCTACTTTCATATTGCTTACTAAATTTCTAAAATGGCCACTTTCCAAAACAAACACCAAATACCAGTTCCTATTTTCTCTGGTGAAAATTACAACTATTGGGCCATTAAACTGAGAACATATTTTATGTCCCAAGGCCTATGGAATATTTTCGAGAACGGGTATACTATCGCCGATGACATATCCACTTTGTCTACCGCGAACCAAGAAAAATTCGACCGGGAAAAGGAAAAAGACAGTTTGGCCCTTTTCACACTAAAAATAGCCATGACAGAATCTCTGTTCCCAAGAATTAGCGGAGCAAAGACATGGAAGGAGGCATGGGATACTCTCAAGGAAGAATATCAGGGTAGTGACAAGGTACGTCATCTGAAATTACAAACTCTAAGAAGAGATTTGGAAAATATGAAGATGAAAGAATCTGAGACCGTAAAAGATTACTACACTCGATTAAGAGAAGTAGTAAATCAACTAAAAGCATATGGGGAAAAGATCACTGACAAAAGGGTGGTAGAAAAAATTCTAACTACTCTACCAGCCAAATGATCCTATCGTCACGACGATAGAAGAAACTAAAGATTTGGATCTTTTTTCGGTGACAGAATTAATAGGTTCACTTGAAGCCTATGAAAAAAGACTGAATATGCGTGAAAATGATACAGTTGAAAATGCATTTCAGTCAAAACTAAATTTACGGTCTCAGAATTCTAAAATTGGGGGGAGAAGATTTGGAAAAAATAACAAAAATAAAATAAGGTATGATATACCATGTGGAATTTGCAATAAAAATAATCACAAAGAAGAAGAATGTTGGTTTCAAGAGAAAAAATAAATGCAAAAACTGTCAAAAGTATGGCCACATCGAGGAAAAATGTTGGGGTAGAAAACAAAATCATCGGGCAAATTTTTCAGAAGAGGCTGAACCAGAAGAATTATTGTTTTATGCTTCCAACTGTACAACAAAAGACAAAAGAAGCATTTGGTACTTGGACAGCGGCTGCAGCAATCACATGACATTCGATGAAAGTATCTTTTGCAATATTGAAAAATTCAGTTCAAAAGTCAAGATTGGAAACGACAACTACGTGGAAGCAACGGGCAAAGGAACTATCGTCATTGACACGAGAAAAGAGACAAAATACATCAAAGATGTCCTATTGGTTCCAGCAATTGATCAAAATCTACTAATTGTTGGTGAAATGTTGAAGAAAGGCTACAACTTGCATTTCATGAGAGAATCATGCACCATTTATAACAAGAACAATAAAGTAATTGCAAAAATCAAAATGAGGGAGAATCAATGTTTTGCAATGGAATTTCAATACCCAATACCAATTACCAAATAAAGTGTGAACAGTCAAGAGGAAGACGCCAAGAAGAAAAATACTGGATTCCCAGAATGAAGTCATCAGGAAAAACAAGCTCTCACAGTCATCAGAAGACAAGTTTCAAAACCACCACAACAAAAGTCAGAATTTTATAGAATGTGCAATCGAGCAATAGTCGAACCAATAAATACAAGAAAAATCACTACAAGAAAAATTCAAAGACAAGTCGTACAAAACAGCTACATACATGGACAAGCAAAAAGAGCTCAAGTATCTTCCCATAGAAGACCAACTAGAGGATATCTTCACAAAGACACTAACACGACAAGATTTGAGACTCTACGCGAAAAGCTTGGAATTATCCGAATGAGCATTAAGGGGGAGTGTTAAATTATTAATGCCCATTCTAGAATCATTTAGGTTGTCATTAGTTGGCATTTGGTCGTAATTAGTTGGGCTTTGTTGTCATTAGTTGACAATGATCATTATTTGAGCTCTAGATGATTCTTCTAAATACTATATATATGTATGTATTATGTGAATGTAAGCCAAGAAAAAAGAAGAAAGTGAATGATCTGATAAGAAGAAAAACAAGCTTCTCATTCCTTCACGTTTATATATTCATTCATAGAATAAAAAACTCCTCTTCTCCATTATTATTTTTACCAAATATAATTTCTTCTCAAATTACAATTATAAATTATTTTTTATACCAACAAATTGTTTATCGTGTTATATAATCGAGTTATGTGAATTAATCATGTATCGACCTCTTCGGTTCGTCCGAACCCGATCGAGGTCACGTTATTATCGTGGTAAATTGCAGTGATGTTGGAACATAGTGGGTCCTTGGTTTATCGGAGAAGACCTCGGACAGTTTCGGGTCTTATCGAGTCGTTTATGAATTTATGATCGTTTATGCTTGCTGTTTTAGTTTTTAAAATTTTATAAATTGTGTACTGATGCGATTGCTGTGAAATGTTTACTGTAAATGCCTCTGGTCATTATATAGCTCGTGTAAAAATTTCAGAATTTTCTGAGGTCTGTAGATATTTTAGAAAATTATAGTGATTTGTGGTCAGATTCATGTTAAATTCATAATAAATTGTGTAGTACTCCAAAATTCATGAATTTTAATATGTTGTTAATCTGCCTGATTTGGTTGCTGTATAAAATTTTTAGAATTTTTGGATTAATATTGATAGGGTAAATAATTTGATTACAGTTTCTGCTAAAAAGTGTTTTATTTATGATAAATTGGTTAATTGCCGGAAAATTCTTATTTTTGGCTGAGATGCTTTTTTTGTAATGTATTTCATGTTGTAAAAATATTAGAATTTTTGGGGTTCAAAATATTTTGGTTTTATTTAAAATGCAAAAACTACTGAATGTTGTAGTAATTATATTAATTTGCATGTTAGTGGTTTAGAGCTGAGATTTTTACTCACTGTTATGTGCATGCTGAGGTTCCTTTGATAAAAATTTCAGAGCGTGAATCATTCTTTTAGTCTGGTTGTTAGTTTATGCTCGTTTTTGCCATAAACTTGCTCGAATTTTATAAAATAGCATACTTTGAATTTAGGGTTGAAAATTGGTGGTTATACTAAGTTCTGAGAGGTGAATTTTTGATTTAAATTTCAGAGCCTAACTCTTTGATAACCTGATGAACTTGTTTTGATGATTAAATACTAATATTTGCAATATATGGTTTTTACAATAAAAATTGTAAACCGACTCGCCTTCTGTTTCTTTGTGTGTTTCACTTGGTCAATCTTTTATTGAAATTATGTGAACAACCATGTGTATTTGGTTGAGTCGTAGTGTCGAGTCTAAGTGTTCCAACATCCACACGACTTCACGAACAACTTAATCGAATCAAGTTCGACTAAGTATGATTGTGTTTTCCATTTAAGTCAAATGGATGTTGATTATAGCATCTGGAATTAATGTAGGTGTTTGAGCAGTCGAGTCATCGACCTACCGACCTGTTTGTGTGCTTTCTACCGATTTACCAGGTGGGTTTTATTTAAAATTTGCTATGTTATAATTGAGGTAAGAATTTTTATACTTAGTGATCTATGAATGTATGTGTGAGTCATGAGATGGTGCCTAGTGGTGGGCGATCTCCAACCTTGTGATAGGTAGACTCATTTTAGCCTAGTCGATGGGCCGTGACCGTTGATGTTGAACCTCGGCACGACTGTACTCCCGCTGACGAGTTTGGGCCTACCCCTGGCGGCTTATGATAGGTGTGCACATGAGCATAGTGATGAGTAGGAGAGTGGTGTGTTATGTCTTTTGACCATATACTTGCATATGACTCTAGTATAGGATTCCTGCCAAATAATATGCATAGTGGTGAGCACCTCGATTATATTTGTGCTCATCCCCACCTGCTCCTCATGGATGAAGGTTAAGCACGTGTTGGGCATGACGAGACTGAAGACGAGTGGATGGTCAAATAATATTACTGCTTTTTATTGCTTTCGCACGCTTTGATATTTATGTTAGGATTTCAGACTTTGTTATTTTCCCTATTGCTTTTGGGATTGGTTGAACTGTTTGAACCATGTGAGTTATGTTATTCAGTTTGGATTATGTGATAATCCTATTGCTAGATATGTTGGAATCTAGTTTTGAAACTTGAATTATGTTGAATATTCTCGTTTTCTTTACGCTAATTATGTGTTAAACTTTGAAAAGTTGATGAGTAGCGCCAATGTTTTATTAAATCGATAAATGATTTTCGAAATTTTAAAACAGGATTTTTGGATAAGTCCGGAATTGTCTTTAAAAATCTTTGGGGCGTTACATAAATACTGTACATATTTGAGAAAATCTTTGGAAAAACATATCTTATTCTACTCTACCTGAATTTTCAATTAAACATTTATGTACACAAATTCTACCCTCCCTATATATAATTGCCAAATGCGCTGAGCCTACGTGGCTGTTTCTGGTGCTTCGGAATCCTACTTGGCGAAGAATCATGCTTTGTAATTAGGTTTGGACAAATAATATTGATATATTAATAATTAATAATCTAGGTTTGGACATTCTATAAATATTATTTAGCTAACTTAGGTATTTTAATATCACTTTTACTAATATAATCCTTTAATTCCTTGTAATTTTATATAATGAGACACTAAATGACTAATATATCCCCGACTTTTGATTTGTTTCCTTCAATTAGCTATTGAATTGTAAATGTATTTTAAAAGATGATAATTTTGTATTTCTTATCGGTTTTACATATATAATATATCAAATTAATCATCTTTTGATGATCTTCGATTTGACATTCATATTGTATGTATTGAAATAAATAAATTATATTTATATTTATAATAATAAAAAATAATTATATTTTATTAAAATTCATTAGAAAAATAAAATTATTTCTCAATTGATGTATTTATGTTTAATGTAGTTATATGTTGTAAATTAAAATAATTATTATAATATAACACATGTAAGTCGCACAAATAAAAAGTGGCATACTAAATATATAATAATATATATTTTTATAAAAGGTATTTAAGTTTTAACTATTTTTTCTCATTAATTTTAGACTTTAAGAAAAAAATTAGCAAACACCCGTGTAATACACGGGAGTTGTACTAGTTATGTAATATAACCGAAGGCTAAAAGATTTTATAGATTAATTAAAATTAAAATATGTGAACGTTGAACATAAATATATGACGCACATACATAGAAGGAAAAAATTAAAAATTATCATGTAACATTTTTTCAATAAAAAATAGGTCTACATGTAATATGGACAACTCAATAGTTACTCGTATTTCCATTGTAAATAGATACTCACATATGAACTACAATTTTACTATCCTAAATTTAAAATTATTAGCAATTATTATTATTATCAGAATTTGAATTTAGAATTATTTTATCAATTTATCAATCAAATTTTAAAGGCAAAAAAAATTAAAAAAATTTTGGAATTCCTATATTCAGTTGTTGATGTCGAAAATCAGACGATCAACGGTCGAAATCGACTAACTTGTAGGAAATTCAAGAACAAAATAGCTAAAATGAGTGTTTTCCCCATCCCTCTCCTCCTCTTTACATATATATCCCCCGTCCATTGTACAAGTAGGTGCTTAATTAAATAAATAAAAGATAATACATTATTATTTAATGTAAGATAATCATCGTGGGGCATATCTACAGCTTCTGACGGCTTCGATCGGCGGCTTTTGGCTAATCAGTCTCGAAAACCTGTTTGTATATTTATTTATCTCGTATTATCGGCTCCTCGGTTATCGGGCCGTATTTTATTATTTTATTTATCAGTTATTTAATTGGAGCCAAATTGGGTATCAACAGGAGACCCTCGAGTTTAGGACACGTTTTGGATTAAACTGTTCTTAAGTCGCGTTTATTCTTTACAATTTGGCAATGTTTTTACCTCAAGATCTCTTGAACTTCAAGGCTTTTCTATTGTGTTAAGGTATCGTGTAAGGAGAGATATTGGTGAAATCAAAAATATGTAGATGAGAGCGCGTGGCGGATAATTTTCGCGTGATTCATGAGATCACTTTTTATAGTGTCAGTTTTCGGCAAAAAATTGTGATTTTGTCGCAGGTTAGTATGCAATTAGAGGGCGCTTTAGGACCCTTGAGCGTCTTGTTTGATCATTTTAGGCTTTGTCCTGACGGATTAATGATGATAACGCTTTGTTTTTTTGATGAGTTGAGTTGGTTTTGACCGAATGGGCGATTTTCGTAAATTTGCGATTGGATGGGGCCTGAGCGGCCTGGTCGGGTTATTTTACCTGTATTTATGTAGGAATGCCTTTTTAATTGTCGACATGAGTGAGCTTAGAGCTCTTTGTCTGGGTGAGCTTTGAGCTCTTTGTTCGATTGAGCTTTGAGCCCTTTGTTTCTTACGAGATTGTATGCATAATGTGATCATATGAGGAATGCGTGAATGTATGATGAATGTATGTGAAGAATGTATGATGAATGTATGTGATGAATGAGATCACCTTGTCGCATATCTAGTTGGGCCGAACTGTTTTTGGAGTTCGGTTTTTAATATCAGGGCACTTCGGCCTTACGGCTCGTACGCCTTTAGTTATATGGAATTTCGGCAACTGGGCCCCCTTTTCGATCCCGGCTTGTTTAATTTATTACACTAATAATTATGTTGTTAACCTTTCCGCCTGACTGTGCCGCATGTTGGGCTCAGTGACGGTTTGGCCTGACCAGACTGCTCGTTGAGCCCGACTCGTGTGCTTTATTACACTAATTACGGTGGCGCATTTTACATAACCGAGTCGCTCATCGAACTTGGTGATGTTCCTGCCTGGATGGGCGGCATTTAGGCCCGTCTTTTTATATTTACATAATCAAATTGGCCGCTTTTACCTGGAAGAGTCGCGTGTTGGACTCGACAATATTCATAGCCTAGCCGAGCTTCTTAAATGAGCTCGACACTTATTTATCATTTGACCGAGCTTCATTATTGAGCTCGGCACGTATTTATCATTTGGCCGATCTTTGTAATTGAGCTCGACACTTATTTATCATTTGGCCGAGCTTCATAATTGAGCTCGACACTTATTTATTACTTAGGTCGAGCTTCATAATTAAGCTCGACACTTATTTATTACTTGGCTCCTTAACTGTCTGCTCCGCTTGTTGGGTCGGGTGGTAGTATGGCCTGGCCGAGCCCTTAATCGAGCTCGACACTTATTTAACACTTGGCCGAACTTCATAATTGAGCTCGGTACTTATTTATTACTTGGCCAAGATTCATAATTGAGCTCGGCGCTTATTTATTACTTGGCTCCTTACCTGTCTGATCCGCTTGTTGGGTCGGGTGGTAGTATGGCCTGGCCGAGCCCTTAATCGAGCTCGACACTTATTTATTACTTTTTTACGTTGACGACTTTAGCCTGACCGGGCTACCTTGCTGAGCCCGGCTCGTGCTGGCCGGGCCGTTGTACTGAACCCGACCTGCACTAATTTATCACGTGGCAGCTTACCTGACCAGTCTCGCGTTTGGACTCGGTGGTATAATTGGCCTGACCGGTCTACCTTGCTGAGCCTGGCTCGTGCCAGTCGGGCCATCTTACTGAACCCGACCTGCACTAATTTATTACGTTAATGATGATATTTATAGTTAAGGGTTACGCCGGCCTGGCCGAAGCGAGGGTTTAACGGCGAGGGGAATAATGATGTTGCCCGGCAGAGTAGGGGCTCGTCGCGGGGGTGGATGTAGATGTCGACCTGGCTGGAGTGAGGGCTCAACGGCGGGCGAAATTAAGACGTCGGCCTGACAGAGCAGGGGCTCGTCGCCAAGCAGGATGTAGACGTCGGCTTGGCCGGAGCGAGGGCTCAACGGCGAGCGAAATAATGAGGTCGGCCCGACAGAGCAGGGGCTCGTCGCTAGGCTGGATGTGGACGTCGGCTTGGCCGGAGCGAGGGCTCAACGGTGGGCGAAATAAAGGCGCCAGCCCGACAGAACAAGGGCTCATCACCGGGCAGGATGTAGACGTTGTCCCAGCAGAGTAGGAGCTCGTCGTCGGGCTGGATGTAGACGTCGGCCTGGCGGAAGCAGGAGCTCAACGGCGGGGGAAATAAAGGCGTCAGCCCAGCAGAGCAGGGGCTCGTCGCCGGGCTGGATGTGGACGTCGGCCTGGCCGGAGCGAAGGCTCCACAGCAGATGTAGTAATGACTTCGGCCCAGCAGAGCAGGGGCTTGTCGGCGGGCGAGATGTGGGTGTCAACCTGGCCAAAGCGAAGGCTCAGCGGTGGTGGAAATAATAACGTAGGTCCG
>CACSLK010014283.1:4059648-4078329 GCA_902706635.1 Striga hermonthica | reverse complement strand
GCTTAGGACTCCCGCGACTGCCCCATACTCGCGCTCCATTGCGCGCACCCCTTCACTGCCGATCTCCTCGCGCGCGTGGCATCGTGCGCCCGTCAATCCTACTCCTGCTCGGCCGAGGCCACCGCCTGCGTAAGTGCACGCGTCGCTGCCTTCGCGCCCGGCCTGCCACGCGTACCAGCCAGAATCGCGCATGTCTAGCGCTGCCCCGCGTCCTTCGACCAATGCTCCCATCGCCCGCTCATCACTTGCATGATCACTCGACCACCCGCGCGCATCAAGGCCCGATGCCCGTTGTTCGCTCGTGCTCGCCCATTCGCACATGGTCCCATAGCAATCCCCGGCACGCATCTTCCAACCATCTTCCACCCCTCGCGCGCCTATTCTTCTAGCCTCCACTCTCAAAGCACGTCGCTTCCTTGCACAAGATATGCACCAATTGTTTATCTCATTAATCCTCGGCTTGTGTTGCCTTCCTGCTCGCTTGGCCTTACGCTTCCTAGACCTCGGGCCACATCCTCTTGGCCAGTCTCTCCTAAAATTTAAGCCAATATTCTTCGATTTGTGGCTCTTCTGGCCCATGTTCTAGCCAACTCTCGAGGTCCTCAACCAACTCGTCCTCGGATTCTCCGGGGTTAATAACCACTTCCGTATCATTCCCCTCCTCTTCAAGACTTTCCTTGTCCGCAAGGATGATGAAATTAAGCTTTCGGACTTTCCTATCATCTTCATCCTCGTCGGGTGACTCTCTTGGATCCTCGGTCATCAACTTGATTCGCTTGCCTGATCGCCCGAACTCCATAGTTCCTCTCCAATAATCAGTTGTGATTGGACCTAGTGTCTCCAGCCGCTGACATCCAAGTACCACATCAGTCGCCTTCAATGGAAAGGCATATAAATCAACCTTCATCTTCTGACCTTGAGCTTCCATCTTTACTCCCTTGAAAAGTATATCACCTCGGAGTGTCTCTCCATTGGCTATCTTGACTCCAAAAGGCTTCACATTTGTAAACGGAATCTCTAATTCTTTGGAAAGCTCCTCATCAATGAAATTTAGCGTGGACCCACTATCTACCAATACCTCCACCAATTTGCCTCTAATCTTAGTTGTAATCATGATCATCTTCGGACCTCGTTTTTTGCCCTTGACCACATGTAGTAAGGTCTCCTCAATAGGTTAACTCTCCTGTTCCTCTTCAAACTCAAGCAAAAAGACTTCTTTACCTTTGCATTTGTGGCCTGGCGTGTATCGCTCGTTGCATGTGAAGCACAAGCCTTTTGCTCTTTGCCGTTGAATCTCCTCGTCCGTAAGCTGCCGCATGTTGCTCGTGGTTCGAACTCCTTCGGCCATTGGCTTGATCTCGGCCCGTGGGGGCGCCTTCTCGATCGCGGCGTGCGTGCGCCTCGGCTCCGTGCGCGCGTCGCTCGGCCTCGCCTTGCGCACCGTCGTGAGGTCGTCCTCGTACAACCTGGCCGATTCCATTGCCGCTCATGTTGACCTCGGCCTATCTAGTCACACTTCAGCTGCCAATTCGGCTTTCAGCTCTCCAACAAAATCTCCCACTAATGCACTCTTAGGCCAGTCCTGAACTCTACTAGCAATCTGCTTAAACTCCTTTTGATAATCACGAAGACTACCAACTTGCCGTATACGAGATAAAGCTTTATCATAATGAAAGTAATCACTAGATCCAAACCTCGTGATGAGCTCTCTTTCGAAATCCCTCCAACACATATGCTCACCATTATTCTTATGCAAGATCCATTGCCACCAAACGTTCGCCTCTCCATCAAGATGATAAGTAGCAATTTGAACTCTTTCATACCTCGGCACATCGTTGATCTCAAAATATTGCACAGCCTGAATCAACCATGCATCCAGATCTACTCCCGTGAATGTGGGCATAGTAAGCTTCGGTAGTGTGTACGCCCGCTCCTCATGTCGTCCGTCGTGGTGGTGGTGTGCACGCTCCCCGTGTCGTCGCCGTTCCTCGGGGTGATAGTGTTTGCGTGATGCGCACGATTCGTGCGTCGCGTGCGTCCCATGCGATCGCCTATTGTCCTCCTCACAGTCAGCCTCAGTGTCGCTAGATGTCGTGGTCGACCTCGTCCCGTGGCTTCTCCTTAGTCGTGGGTTCATGTGTGTAAGTTGCCCAGCGAGATCATGGACCATCAACTCGATCTTGGCCAAATTCTCGTTGGTCATATGTTGGCCATCTCCAATGGTCTTCAAGCTCTCTTCCAACGCTTCAATCCTTTCACGGTTTGACAACATCTCCCTTTTTTTTAAGACTCTAAGAAAGAAACAAGACTACTAGGATGACACTTTTTTTTTATACCTCTCACAACTCACGAAAAAAGAAGAAAAAGAATGAAAAATTCGGACAAAACAAAGGAAAAATTCGGCCCCCTCAGCAAAAGGAAAACCAAAAAAATAAAAAGATAAAATAGACAAAAACACGATTGGACACTCTCAATAAAAGCACCAATAATGATGGATCGTGATTTTGCCTACCGCTTGTGAATAATCGTGCACTCGGGGCCTTCGACTAGACACGATAGGTGTGACTTCAAGACGCTCTCAGGGCCTTCTCTTAGACACGGTTGTATGATAAACACGCACTACGACATTGCTTAAACACACGATTGAACACAACGGAACGATCCTTTTCTATTCACTTATTCAACATGAAAATAATGACGATAGTACATGGGTATTTATAGGTGCAAGAATAAATCTAAGCCTAGTCTAAATAGATCTTCTAATCTAAGCAATAATATAAATCCTAAGGTAATTAAATCTCCTAACATCTTCTACTAATATAATCCTAATAATGCTAGAAGTAAATAAAAGAAATAAGGAAATAGAATCCTAATTATACTAATGGTCTTGATCACCAAGTTGCTTTGCTTGCACTCCAAGTCGCATGCCCAAGGCCTCGATCGCCTCATCACGCGCCGCCCTCAGCCTTTATTCCTCATCGCGCGCGGTAACCCGCACGCACGCCTTCTCCTTGTCGCGCGCGGTATCGCGCGCCTCACTCGTGCCGCACGCGTACACCGCCCCTAGTCCTCCGGGGCTTAGAACTCACGCGACTGCCCCATACTCCCCTTCACTGTCGATCTCCTCGTGCGCGTGGCATCGCGCGCCCGCCAATCCTACTCATGCTCGGCCGAGGCCACCGCCCGCGTAAGTGCACGCGTTGCTGCCTTCGCGCCCTGCGCACTCGCGCCCGGCCTGCCGCGCGTACCAGCCACCATCGCGCATGTCTAGCGCTGCCCCGCGTCCTTCGACCCATGCACCCATCGCCGGCTCATCACTTGCATGATCACTCGACCACCCGTGCGCATCAAGGCCAGATGCGTGTTGTTCGCTCGTGCTCACCGATTCGCACATGTCCCATAGCAATCCCCGGCACGCATCTTCCAACCATCTTCCACCCCTCGCACGCCCATTCTTCTAGCCTCCACTCTTCAAGCACGTCGCTTCCTTGCACAAGCTTTGCACCAATTGTTTATCTCATTAATCCTCGGCTTGTGTTGCCTTCTTGCTCGCTTGGCCTTACGCTTCCTAGACCTTGGGCCACATCCTCTTGGCCAGTCTCCCCTGAAAGTAGGCCAATATTCTTAGATTTGTGGCTCTTCTGGCTCATGTTCTAGCCAACTCTCGAGGTCCTCAACCAGCTCATCCTCGGATTCTCCGGGGTTAATAACCACTTCTGTATCACCGCGCCCGCGCGCGCCCAGCTCCCCTAACGCCCAATATAGTAAGTTAGGGCATTCTATGACCTATAAAACCCCCCTTTACTTCTCCTACAAGACTCCAAAAACCCTTTACTCTTCCAAACAGTAGCCGCCACCTTCCTCCTCCCAAACGCCCGAGCGTCGTGACCCTCGTGCCCTCTTCCGCCAACGCGTGTGACCGCACCGTGCACCGACGACCGCGAGCGAAATCCCCAGCAACCCTTAGTCCTCCATGTAATAGCCCGTTCTGTTATTAATAAAAGTGATATTTTTAATTCCGATTTTGAACTATTTTCCTTTTATTAATAATGCTCGTCTTAGTTTCCGAGCCCATTAGCAAGTCTTTCAGATCAAGTTCGACTTTAAGTCGAGAGTATTCTCGGTTAAGCTCTATTCAGTAATCGATCCAGTTCAGTAATTAATCCTGGTTCATTTATTTTAGAAATGGACTTTATAAGTCGGGATTAATTATTCCAAGTTGACGAATTTATCGATTATCGGAATCGAGATATTTCGAGAAATCATCCAAGTCAAGTCGTGAAAAGAACCGAATATATTCGGTAAGAGCTCTTGTGGCTAGTAGCCGCGCCCAAGCAATTCTCGATCCCTAGCCGTGCCTAGACTTGTTCAAGTATAGCCGAGCTTTGGTAGTAAATTCTTAGAATTTTTCTAAGTGTTATTCACCAAGGTAAGATCATGAGTCAAGTAATTTAGTTCATAGAAAGTCATTTTTCTCAGCCCAAAAGTTGTCTCGCGCTCAGCGCGCGTGCACACACCAGTCGCGCCCAGCACGCGCGCAGGCTGCCCAACATGCCCAGGCCCTAGCGCCAGCCCACTTCCGAGCCCTATTTGCTTAAGTTCCGGCCATTTTTCTCCAAGACCAAGACCATGTGAATCTTAGCAGCAGATTAGAGTTAATTCTAAACCTAAGTGAGCCTTAAGAAGGATTCAGTCAAGTTAACCCTTATTAGCACTAACAAAGTGGAGCATGTGCTAGGCCAATATTTTAATCCAATGTCTAAGGCTTTTGTCCCCATTACTTTGGGACTTTTCCATACCATATTCTCTGCCAAGATGCTCTGCCAAATCGTGCAAAAACCCATGCAAGTCGTGCCAAGACCAGCCAAAGCTTGCCCCAAGTCTTATGTGCGTTGGGAATGGAATTGTCCCCATTTTCTAGCCTAGGTTGCTCTGCCCATTAGTGCTCTTATAAGCCTCACTCCTCAGCAGTGTTATAGCTCTTAAACACTTAGAAAACTCGAGCATATAAAGAGAAAATAGAGAGAAAGGCCGAGAGCTCAAGTCCAGCCCCTAGCGTGTGCATTGTCCCGGGAAGGAGGAGCACCGAGCCTCAGCTTGTTCAAGCCAATTTCTCTCGAGACTCACATATTCCAAAGTGTTTGTTAGATTATTAGGAGCTCCCATAATCCCTCCTTAGCAGTCCTAAGCTATTAGAGCAAGCCAAGACCCGAGTAAGCACGAGACGAGCCGAGCAAAGGGCCCTAGCACCATTTTAGTACTTCGGTGAAGGTTAGCTTGTGCCATCCTTCTTTCCTAGCTATTTCATGATATTTTAAGATTTATCATGTAGAGAAATCAAGTTTTTCCTAGGTAGATTATGAGGTTCGAATTTTTTAAGTTTAAAGGCTTAAATTTGAATTTTTCGTAGCAAGCATGTTTAGGCCGAAAATAATAACTTAAAAATCCTTATAAATCATGAACATGATGTTGGTAAAAGTTGAGCATGTTTTTAGTTCATTTACTCGGTCATTTAGCATGTGAATTTGAGCGTATTTTCACTCCTGAGTCATTAAGTTGCATGCTTGTAAAAGCCAATGTCCTAGGCTTAGAAGTCATGGTTTATATAGTAAATGATTCGGCCTTGGTCAAAAGTTCAAGAAAAGCTAAGTTGTTCGGTGACTTAGGGTTCATTTATGCCACATCGGCCCTATCGAGCCATTTTCAAATCCAACCGAGGTATCCTAGTGTTTTTTGGCAAATTGAAGTGTTTAGATCATTTGAATTAAGTTAGTTGTCGCCGAAAAAGTTGTCGGATGACTGGTACGGACCGTCATGGTCACTGTTCGCGCACGCAGCGCACGCAGTGCCTGGCTGATGAAGATCGTGTGTTTCGATTGCCGATAAGCCACGAATCCGTGCCTTGAATCGCCGATAGGTGTTTCTCTAACTACAACCGCGCCTATTGAAATGAATAAAATTGCAATAGAAATCTAGAAGAAATCTAAGACAAAGTATTTGAACAGAAGTTTGGATTTTTATTGATAAACAGAATGATGACAAATAACATGGGGAAGGGCCTTTATATAGGCACAAAATATATCTAGTCCTAATCTACCTAGTGAGCTAATAAAGCAATAAAATATTAAGAATCCTAAACAATCTAGAAATCATAAGGCATAAAGGAAACTAGATAACTTGGGGATCTTGAAACTTGACTTGCACTCCAAGGCAACCACTCCCCTAGCCGCCTCTCTCTCCTTCACGCGCCCCAAGTCGGCCACCGCCTCTCGCCTTGCCCTAGTCCTTAAGGACTAGGGCGCCGCCTTCGTCCGCGCGTGCATTGCCATGCGGCATGCCGTGCACGCCATCGCTCTGCGCGCCCGTCCCGCGCGCGTGGCTGCCCGCCTCACCGCATGCCTCGAGGCATGAGGTCTCGTGCGCGTGTGCTCCTTCAACATGCAACCTTTCCGCGAGTGCGCCTGCCAGCCTTGTCGCTCGCGCGTGTTGCGCCCCATCGCTATGCGTCCCGCACGCGTCGCTCTTCTTGCGCGCACGCGCTCCTTCGCCATGCGCTCTTGTCGTGCTTATCGCTCGCACACCCGTGTGCTGGCCATTTTCGCTCGCCCCGTGCGCGCACTTCCGCTGTCCCTCGTGCTAGCTTTTTGCGTGCATGGTAAGCGTGACTTGCGGCGTTCTTGAGCTGCCTAGCCACTTCCGCATCATTCCCGTCCCCTTCAAGCGCTTCCTTGTCCTAAAGGATGAAATTCGAGAACTGATCGCGCATCTCATCGAGATCTTCCCACGTGGCTTCCTCCGGTGGCAGCTCTTCCCAATCAACTAGTACCTCCCAGCGATAGCGCCAAGCTTTCCTTATTTTGCGATACTCAATCGCACGTTTTGGTACTATGATCCTACCATCGGTTGCAGTCGCCGGCAACTCTTCACACCACTTATGAGCTTCTCCTAAACTCCTCTTTAGCTGTGAGACATAGATAACTAGATGGATCTGCGAACACTCCGGCAAGTCTAGGCAATAAGCTACCTGACCAATGCGCTTCAGAATCTGATAGGGCCCATAGTAGCGAACTCCTAGCTTGGTTGCTGCCCTTTGTGCCGTAGTGCGCTGCCTGAAGGGTCGTAGCTTCAAGTAAACATACTCGCCTGGCGTAAACTTTCCTCTCGCCTTTTTCCATTTGCGAAGGCTTTTGTTCGATTAATCGAGCCTTCGAGATTTTTCTTCAACTCTCGCAACATCAAATCTCGCTCCTCAAGTTCTCGACAAACCTCATCGTTGACTGTACTTCCTTCCGAATAGTTGGCTAGTATCGGAGGTTTGCGCCCATATACCAGCTCAAATGGTGTTGTCTTGGTCGACTCATGATAAGTGGTGTTGTACCAATACTCAGCCCAAGGCAGAAAGTTTTACCAATACTCAGCCCAAGGCACCTTAAGTACTGCTCAAGAGTTCGGTTAGTTACCTCGGTTTTCCCATTGGTCTGGGGTGGTAGGCTGAGCTCATGGATAACTTGGTTCCTTGCAGTTTGAAAAATTCGGACCAAAAGCTGCTCATAAAAAGTCGGTCTCGATCAGACACAATGGATCGTGGTGCCCCGTGCAGCTTCATCACATACTCAACGAACAGCCTGGTAATTGACTTTGCGGTATAGGGATGGGTGATGGGTATGAAATGAGCATACTTGGTGAGTCGATCCACCACGACCATAACACCATTGAACCCATTAGAACTTGGAAATCCTTCGATGAAATCCATAGTAATGTCTTCCCAAATTGCCTCGGGTACTGGTAGTGGTTGCAACAGCCCGCTTGGTCATCACGAGTCAGTCTTAGTGCGCTGAAAGTCATTGCATCGTGCGATATAATCCCGGACTGTGCTCTGCTGTCCTGGCCAAAAGAAAGTATTGGCTATTCTCATCCATGTGATGTAGATACCCTAGAAGCCTCTGATATTAAAATTATGGAAGTGCTGCATAATCTTCTCGCGTAGCTGCCCACCGTCGGGAACGAGTACTCGACCTCAGTGTAGTAGTAGGCCATTGTGCAGCTCGTAGTCAACAGCGGTAGTCTCTCCTGCTTCGATCCCTCGGCGCAACTCCTGGAAATAAGTATCCTCCTCTTGCGCCTTCCGAACTTCCTCCCAAATAGTCCAAGTAGGCCCGGTGATAGCATTAAGCTCAGCTATATCCGTCCGTCGGGATAATGTGTCGGCCACAGTATTCTGTCGACCCGACCGATAGACTATCTCAAAGTCGAACACCATAAGTTTCGAGACAAACTTTTGCTGCTCGGAGGTAACAATCCTTTGCTCGAGTAGATGATTGAGTGGCTGCTGGTCGGTCACAATCCGAAATCGCCGCCCCAATAGATAAGGCCTCCAGCACCTCACAGCTTCGACGATAGCAAGCATCTCCTTTACGTACACAGATAACCCAAGTCGAGTCGTGCCTAGCGCCTTGCTGAGAAAGGCTAAGGATCGTCCCTCTTGCACTAGCACGGCTCTAATTTCTATGTCGCTTGCATCCTTGTGGACTTCAAATAGAATGTCGAACCTTGGCATTGCGAGCACTTGTGTCGTAGTCATGGCGCCTTTGAGCTTCTCAAATGCTTCCTCGCTAGCCTTGGTCCACTGAACCCGCCCTTCTTGGTCATCTCGGTCAAAGGCTTGGCGATAGTCCCGTAATCCTTCACAAATTTCCTGTAGTAGCCCGTGAGCCCTAGGAATCCTCAGAGTTGCGTAAGACCCGTTGGCTTAGGCCAGTCGACCATAGCCTCTATCTTCCGTGGATCAACCTTCACGCCATCGTATGATATAAAGTAGCCTAGGTACTCAACCATTTCTTGCTCGAATGAACACTTGGATGGCTTGACGTGAAACGAGTTAGCCTCCAAGACTTCGAGCACCACTCTCAAATGCTCAATCAGCTCAGCCCACGACTTCGAATATACTAAAATATCATCAAGAAGACTAGAACAAACTTACGTAGATACTCCTTGAAGATGGAAATCATAGAAAATTGGAATGTAGATGGGGCGTTGCACAGCCCGAATGGCATCACAAAATATTCATAATGCCCCTGATGCGTACGAAAAGCTGTCTTTGGAATGTCGGCCATGTGGAGTCGGATCTGATAATAACCAGCTCTCAGGTCGAGCTTTGAGAAGTAGCGTGACCCTACCAACTCATCGAGCATGTCGTCGACACTAGGAATAGGAAATCGATCCTTGATAGTCGCGGCATTCAGAGCCCGATAGTCGGTACAAAACCTCCACGTACCATCCTTCTTCTTAGCTAACAACACTGGTGATGAAAATGGACTAGAGCTATGCTGAATTAACCCAGACTCTAACATCTCAGCTGCATGCCTTTCGATCTCAGTTTTCTAAAAGTGAGCGTACCTATATGGGTGGACGTGTACAGCATGATGCTCATTAACCAGAGGTATGCGGTGGTCGAACTCCCGGTGTGGTGGTAGTCCCTTAGGCTTGCCCAGTACTCCTTCAAACTCCTTGAGAAGCTCGCGCATGTCGCCTTGCTGTTGCTCGATCTTGCCTTCGTGCGCCCCTGTGTTCTCGACTACTACTTTAAAGATTTGGCCGCCACCTCGCCAAACTCTTTCGATATTCTTCAATCCAACCTCCTTAGTAACCTTCTCTCCTCCAGCCTTAAGAGTGACTCGTTTACCTCCATATCTGAACTCCATGATTCCGGTGTGGTAGTCCGTGGTCACTCTTCCAAGTCCTTCTAGCCATTGTACTCTTAGAACCACGTCCAATCCAACCAAGGGAAGGGCATAGAGATCGGCTTCCACAATAACGCCTTGAAACTTGATTGGTACCTTACAAAAGGACTCGGTGCATTGTAGCCTTTCTCCGTTGGCTACTCGAACTTCAAAGGGATTAATCTTCGTGGTTGGCAATTTCAGCTTCTGAGACAAATCGGCATTGATGAAGTTGTGTGACGACCCGTTGTCTACGAGTACGACCACTCGACGGTCCTTGACCCAAGCTGGTAGCCTCATCGTCCTTGGCCCTCTGATTCCAGCCATTGCATGCATCACGATTTCAGCCTCCTCGTCGAATGCTTCCATGTCGTCCACTGGCTCCGGGTCTTCCTCGACCTCAGTCTCTTCATCATCGGAGTTGGAAACCTCTATAACAAAAGCTTTCTTTCATCGACCTGGCGTGAACTTCTCTTCACACTTGAAACAAAGACCTTTCTCGCGTCGGCGTTTGATCTCCTCAGGTGTGAGTTTCTTGACTACTGGCCCCGGTGGTCGAGCGCTAATGGTCGGTCGTGTACCCGCGGTTGCTTGATTCGGGCCTGCGCAGCGTATGTCGGTGAAGCGGGCGTCCGCCCGTCCCCTTCGCGTGGCCGCTAGGTGATCCTTGCGTCGTTGGGCAACTTCCAAGCGGCGTGCATGGTCTCTGGTCATTCCAGACGTACTTGGGCGCAAGATCATATTTCAGGCCGTCTATGAATGCTTCTACCAATGCAGTTTCGGGCCAGCCTCGTACTCGACATGCTAAACGCTCAAATTCCTTCAGATAATCACGTAAATTACCTGTCTTCCGTATTTGAGTCAGCGCCTCATCATAGTTGTGGTAGTCGGATGTACCAAAACGTGTGAGTAAGTCTCGCTCAAAATCGCCCCATGTGATGACTCGCTGTCGGGTGCGGTAAACGCTCGTGAGCCACTGCCACCACACGTTGGCCTCGCCATCAAGATAGTATGCTGCGTACCTTACTCGATCATAGCCATCGGTTTCGTTGAGCTCGAAGTATTGAACAGCATGGTTGAGCCAAGCCTCGGGATCGGTACCGTTGAACGTGGACAGCACGAGCCTTGGCTTGTTGGCCCTTGGTCGATCTCGGGGGTGCATCGTGCTGCCGCTGCTGCTGGAACGCCCGCAACACCTCGTCCAGGCGTTGCTCGAGTCGCGCCACCGCCGTGTTGGTGTTGTTTTGGCCTTCATCGAGCGATCCAAGCCTTCCTTCCATAACATCGCTCATGTTTCGAACTTGAACATCGAGGTTATCGATCTTGTCCTTCATCTCCTTGTTGGCCATGGCTTTCTTCTCTTGTCTTCGCTCCTTACTTTGTGGACTCGTCTTTATGATGATGATGATATATATATATATTATATATATATATATATATATATATTTTTTTGATAGTGGGGGGGAAAAGAAAAAGAATGGGGTAGAAGAAAAACACACGATCTAACACCTCTCAACGAAAGCACCAATGATGAAGATCGTGTGTTTCGATTGCCGATAAGCCACGAATCTGCTCCTTGAATCGCCGATAGGTGTTTCTCTAGCCACAACCGTGCCTATTGAAACGAATAAAATTGCAATAGAAATCTAGAAGAAATCTAAGACAAAGTGTTTGAACAGAAGTTCGGATTTTTATTGATAAACTGAAAGATGAAAAATAACATGGGGAAGGGCCTTTATATAGGTACAAAATATATCTAGTCCTAATCTACCTAGGGAACTAATAAAACAATAAAATATTAAGAATCCTAAACAATCTAGAAATCATAAGGCATAAAGGAAACTAGATAACTTGGGGATCTTGAAACTTGACTTGCACTCCAAGGCAACCACCCCCCTAGCCGCCTCTCTCTCCTTCGCGCGCCCCAAGTCGGCCACCGCCTCTCGCCTTGCCCTAGTCCTCGAGGACTAGGGCGCCGCCTTCGTCTGCGCGTGCACTGCCATGCGGCGTGCCGCGCACGCCATCGCTCCGCGCGCCTGTCCCGTGCGCGTGGCTGCCCGCCTCACCGCATGCCTCGAGGCATGAGGTCTTGTGCGCGCATGCTCCCTCAGCGTGCGACCTTTCCGCGAGCGCGCCTGCCAGCCCTGTCGCTCGCGCGTGTTGCGCCCCGTCGCTATGCGTCCCGCGCGCGTTGCTCCTTTTGAGTGCGCGCTCCTTCGCCATGCGCTCCTGCCATGCTTATCTCTCGCACACCCGTGTGCTGGCCATTTTCTCTCGCCCCGTGCGCACTTCCGCTGTCCCTCGCGCTAGCTTCTTGCGTGCGTGGTAAGTGCGACTTGCGGCATTCTTGAGCTGCCTAGCCACTTCCACATCACCGGCCGGTGCCTGCAGAGGTTAAGTTTAGCCCTGTTCGTGCCTGCGCCCGATAGACGTGACGATGCACAACAACCCCAGTGCACGTGACAAGGCCAGTCAGTGCCCGCGAGCGTAGTATCGGCACCAGTCGTGCCCAGCTGACATGCACAACACCCAATAGCGCCGTGCCAGTTCCAGTGCTCGTGGTCTCGAATCCAAACGCTCGTGTCGTACCCAGGGTTAACCTGAGTCATGTTAGCCAAGTCCAGTCGGCCTCGGATCGTGCCCAGCAGCATTTCCCAGTGCCTTTTGCCATCCGGGACACCTGACAGCGCCCGAGTGGCACCAGCCACGCTAGAAGTGCCTGGCCGCGTCAGCCTCGCGTCTAGTCAACCTTGGTCATGTGCAGCTGCATGCCAACGAGCCCAGTTCGCATGCCAACGTGCCCAGTAGCACACCAGCGTGCACAGTCGCCCTCGGTAGTGCCCAGCACCACCCGATAGGCACCGATCGTGCCGTGCTCGTGCCAGCAGCGCCTGGCCAGCAGGGCCCAGGACCGCGCCCAGCAGCGCCCAAGACCATGCCCGGTCGCACCCAGCTCTTGCCTAGCGCCATGCCAGGGCACCAGCAGGCCCTGCGCGGGATCGAGCTGGTCAGTCCAAGGCCTGCACTCGACTGCCCAGCTCATAGCCAGCCGGTAGTCCAGTCAGTCAGCGAACCAGCCGGTTCAACGCGGTTCGAGTCAGTTTAGGTTTGAGTATTCCAGTCTGAGTTTTATTTCAAAATTTAAGTATTTTTCCGAGCTAAATCAGTTCAATTTAAGTATATCAGTCTAATTCCAGACTTAGTATGATTTTAGTGAACCCTTAGAGCGTTCTTTTATATCCAAAAAAGTTATCTGATAGAACCGAGCATCTAGAATCTTATTGAGCATTACGGTTACCGGAGGCCAGTTGCCTTAATATGCCATCAGAGTGTGCACACGGTTACCGGACCAATTTTACGGGAGATTTTAGATTCAGTTACCAGACTAGTTTGCCGGGAGATTACCGGACCAGTTTACCAGGAGTTTACAATTTACTTATATGTACCTGCGATCATGGTATTGATATTATTGTTGTTGTTTACTTTAGTTTAGGTTTTTATGGAGCATGGTGATTTAGTGCTCACGCCCCATTTTTATCATTTTTAGATGACAAGGTCGGCTGGGAGGTGTGAGATTACCCGTGGTGGTGTAGGTCGTAGACTTGGCCAGTTGCCGATTTGTGGACTTTAATAAATTTCAGTCTGTATAACTATGCCAGGCCTTTAAGACTTCCGCTTTGTTTTTCAGATTCGAACTTGTATGTCAGTATTTTCAGACTTTAAGATTTTACCCGGTTCGCCAGCATGAACGCAGTCCAGTTTTACATGCTTGTTTGATTAAATATTTAAAATCTATTTTTCTGATGTCTAAACCAGTCGCTAGAACAAGTTTTAAGAAAATGGATTTTCAAAGCAGATAATTTCAAAAAATGTATAAGCATTTTTCGAAACAAAAGTTGCAAAAAATTTACTCTAATAGTGGGGTGTTACAGTTGGTATCAGAGCATGCTCTTGTGTTTCTGAAAACTTCAACGAGTCAGAATTTTTCAGAAAAACCTGACCACACTGCACTAACACCTCGCTGACTACCACGTAAGTGCTGTTAAAAGTTTTTATAAGCAAATTTATCAAGTCTATGCTCAGTAGAATTTTAGATATTCGAACTCTAGAAAGCAGACTTGATGCTCAGATCAGCGATAGACATTCCTTTAGCAGTATCAGATCTATCCTCCTATTAGAAGTCAAAACACTAGTTCGAACTCTAGTTTGAACTCTAGCTTATCAGGTTAGTTTAGCGACTCGTCAAGAGATTTGTGCCTTATCCAGAATTGACCATTTCTTTGTCAGTTGTGCTAAGTCTATCTTATGTTTAGATTAAGTTATACGGTAAATATTTCAGATGGCGTGCCGTAGAGAGCAAGCTCAGCAGGAGATGAATCAAGCAGAGGCAGTCGCCTAGTTCCGTGGCTACAATCCCAAGAAGTTTTCGAGAAAAGGATATCCCCACCAAGTAGACGAGTGGATCCAGGGTCTCGAGCCAATTTTCGGGATCACTGAGTGCTTGTAGAGGCACCGTATTCTCTGTGACCAGCTGCAAATGACGGGAGATGCCCGTCTATGGTGGAACTCTTACTAGGGCATGCGTCCTGGCGAGAGGGAGAATCTCACCTGGCCTCAATTCAAGGAGATGTTGAGAGAGAAGTAATACCCGGATCATTACCGAATAGAGATGGAGCGTCAGTTCTTGGCGTTAGTCCAGGGCAACCAGTCAGTTGATGAGTATGAAAGAGAGTTCATCGTCTCGGATCCTTCGTTTCCTACTTAGCGGATACAAAGGCAAAGAGAGCGTGGCGTTTTCGTGATGGAAAGCCAACCCTCAACCTTGATATGCCGCAGTCCGACCGAGCCCAGCCGTGACCAAACTGCACCTGACACACTTGGACTCCCGGTAAGATATTCGTGTCTGGAAGACCTGAATCCAGCTGAGAAGGCCAAGTCTAGCTACCTAATGGACTTTGTAGTTCAGACAATCTAATCCAAAGAAAATCAAAAATTTCTCAGTATCGGCTAAAATTTTAAATGGTAATGTCCTAATCCTAACTATAGATTCCTCTGCATTAGGATTTATTTCGATAGATTCGAATGTACACATTGTTCATGTTCCTAATAGAACCCAACATCAACTTCCTTGGTTGCTTGGTCTCCATCGATTTTGTTCTCGAGTACAAGGAATAGTCGAACAAGCGGCGTGTTACTTTTTCTGCGACGAGGCTATGCGAGAGGGTGGCCGCGTGGTGGCCACAACTCAAGGCAGCACGTCAGTAGAAGGGCAAACCGAAAATTACGTCGTGGGCTAAATTTTTCAAACACCTAAAACATAAGATTTTGTAGTTCAATTACGTATGCACTCTTTACCAACGGTTGTATAACCTTCATCAAGGATCTCGTTCTGTGAATGACTAAGCCAAGGAGTTCTATCAGCTCCTCATGTACATGAAACACTCGCATTCCCCGCTAAAAGCCCTTAGAATCCTTATTCCTCCTAACCCTAATCACCCTTCTAGAATACTCTAAAGTCTCCTAACCCTCAAGTAATATTCTAGAAGGAATATTCCTTTTATTAGGGCATTAAATAAAAGAAAATATTTAATTCCTAATTCCTACATTGAATTATATAATAAAACATTCCACTAGTGTAATATTATTGCTCTCCCCGTTTACCTCCAATTTATTCAATAAATTCGAACCTCCACTTGATTAATAAATATTAATCTAATTGATAGATTTATTTACCTATGTTTAAGTTATAACATCAGTTGATTAATTAAATTACTGAAAAAATAATTGATCAACTTCTTATACATTTCTGAAATTAGTACCACTTAGTTCATTAACCATTATGTCGGATATTCATCGACCTACAGAGTTTGATATCATATTCCATCCTCAGCTCATTTCGGGGATGACATTAACCCAGCGCATTGGGACATAGTGATCGTAAATAATTAATAACAAACACATCATATAAACATCATCATTTACCAAAATACAGAGAATGTCATTCTAACAAAATAGGAATCACCCTTGGTAAATCAAATAAACAAGTGATGAATATAGATGCCAGTGTAATATTATCTTACAACTTAAGAGTACACATCAACTATTGAAGGTCTTGATTATAACTGCCATCAGTAAATCTTATAATCTTATCCTTCCGTGGTCTGTTCAATACTTATCATAAGTACTAGTGTAATCCATTAGTCCAAAGACCAACTGAATCAAATGTCTATCTAGACTGTGAACAAATATTTATCTTACAAGGAACCGATATATGGTCTTTCTGTTCGACAAATTGAACCATGTTATCTGCTATGTAAGATAATGTGTATGATTGCGTAAAATAATAAACTACAAGCATATATACTTACTAAAACATGATTGCCAGATCAAAATGGAATTGTCAATATCTGAAAGCCAAGCTTTTATAGCATATCTTAACAATCTCCCCACTTATATGACCAAGTCTTAAGTGTCAAAGATATGCTTCGTTCATTTTTTAAGGTTCCTTTCTCTTATTCAGATTAGATGATAAATTAAGTAATTATTTATGTTGCAGTGAGTAAGACTTTGGTGCTAGGATATACAAATTTTCTACTAATGTACCAGAACAAATAAACTTTTTGCTAAAATGAATAACAACTTTATTATCGAAAGTAGTATAAAAACATTCATAATCAACTTAGAAACTGAAATCAAATTCTTTCTAGAACTAGGAACTTAAAGACAATCTTTCAATTTTAAATCCTATCTAAACCAAAATCTAAGTAGATGTCTCTCACTGCAACTGCTGACGCTATACTGGAATCACCCAAGTAGATGGTAACCTCTTCTACCCCAAGCCGTTTGGTTCCCTGGAACCCCTGCAAATTATTGCAGACATGATTAGTGGCTCCCGTATCTGCACACCAAGTTCTGGTAGATAACACCGCTAAACATATTTCAACGACTAATGAAAAAGATTTACCTTTATCTCCCTTCTTGAGGAAAGAACAGTCGGCTTTCCAGTGTTGTTTCTGTTAGTGTGATATACTGAAAGCTTGGCTTTGGACGATATTACACTTTTTACCCTTTATGAATGAGAAACATGTTAGATTAAACAAGTTTTACATTTTGTTGTTTTGCATTAGATAGTGTGGGTCGTCATCGAGCGAACCGAAGATCATTCTATGAGTTACTCGCGAAACAAGAATAAGTGGTTCACAACATAGATGGACATGAACACCCTATCGTGAATGGTTGTAGAGTCCACAGTATAGTTTGTCTTGATTGATTAGTTACACTAGTACATTTATGTATTAAACAGGATCCCAGAGAGGTGCAGTTCGTTTTATACTGATCATCGTAAAGAACTAGGCCTCGGTTAATTACTGCGTGCTCTTAGCCCGTAAGATATTAAACAAGCATATATGTGTAGTACTTATTACTTTGATTCACATGAGTGAGGCTTTGTGAACTGGGCCAATAGACACGCTGTCTTGGGTAATATTGCTGCATGTAAGATGTGTTGTTAGGATATGTACGGTCACCATGTGCGATAGTTTGATGATGTACCCAGAGCGAGTTCGTAAAGGATTATTATGCTTAACCCTGCAGGTGGATTAAATTCCTTCATAATAATAATGTGATGAACGAGCGCTAGCTTCGGTGAAATAATAATGTGATTGTCAACAATCAAATAAATTAATGGACAATATATCTTAAACATGGGGAGATAAATCCAGTATTTATTATTGGAGTCTCAATTGTAAATTGGGCTAGGAAAAAGGAGTGTAATAATATTATGTTGGTGACCCATTTAATTTTATTTAATTAATTAAAATAAGTGAATTGGTCCAAAAGTATTTTAATTAAGTAAGGAGCCATAATCCTAATCTCATAAGGGTCACTACTGTAGCTCTATATATACATCATTAAGCTCATGGGAAGAGAAGAGAATTCCACAACTCGTGAAACACGCCCCACACCATCTTCTCTCTCAGTTCCCATTCGAGCTTTATCTTCTTCTTGTTGTTCCACCGTTACAAGATTAAGAGGTGTTTGAGGTATAATGTAAAAGATCTGAAGGTCCCAGGATTGCAAGCTTGTTTTCATCTGTTTTGCACCTGTTTGATCCGGTTTTTGATCCAATCTTGTTCGTGCAACCCTAGGACACGATTTGCAGTCAACAATTCATTGTGTGCTGTGTACAGCCATCCAGAAGATCAGCCAGATTGCCATATATTTTAAGCCGTAAGTTCTCTACGCAAACCGTTAGATCCGCTGCGCATAGGTTTACGTTTGCTATTGAATTCGTGATTTGTGCTTAACGAGTTCCTCATAGATCCCAACAAGTGGTATCAGAACGCTTGGTTTAATTCGTTGTCTACAAGTTCGAATTTTTACGGTTTTATTTGTCAAGATGTGTTGAAACACAGCCATATATTGGATTATATTCACATAACCCGATTTTGCAGGAATTAGTTTAATCCACTATTATGGTCGACTATGTCTTTGATGAATGTGATGTATGATTTTAAATTTGTTTTTAAAGCCTCGGACGTGTCGAGAAATTTGATGGATGAATGTTTGTAATAATTATTCACCCGGAGGTTGACCGGATAAATGTAATTATTTGTTTAGAGAAACATGTACATCCATTCGTTAGATCTAGGATCGGATCATGTAATTTTGTAAATTATATTTTTCGTATTGTAATCGTGGATTAATTGTCGGGATATTACAAGAGATCAACGAGCCTCGAAAAATCATCCGGACTAGGGCCCGAAGACCACGCGAACTCGCACAGAAGAAAAAAAAGTTACCGTCGGGTTTCCGACCACCGGAAGCGGCGGCCAGCGGCCAGCGCCGTCGGCGGCGGTGAGCTGGGCGGTGGAGAGGTTTTGATTGGTGGGCAAGCAGTATGATATCTGTTGGGGTATACAGTAAAGCAAACTTTTATGTGAGCTTTTGGATTGTGTTTATT
>CACSLK010014283.1:4042912-4057811 GCA_902706635.1 Striga hermonthica | reverse complement strand
AGGTCGCTCAGATCGAATCAAACCTCCCTTTTCAAGGTAATTCTCTGTTCGTCCTTAAGGAGCATGCCTAGGGTTATTTGAAATCATGTATGTACGTGTTTGGTATCCGATATCGATCCGTGGGAAGGACCGCCTCGTCGGCGTGTTCCAGCTATATCAACCAGGATTGTACTGTATTGGGAGTTCCAGTTGAACATGGAAAGATCGTACAAGGTTTCCTTGTTTAGGGGAACTCAATATTTAATGGCCATAATAGTGAATTTATTTATTTAAATCCATTATTCCATTAATTATTAAATTATTTATCCATGTTAATTAATTATTGTATTTGCATGGGATTAATTTAGAATTGCATATTTATTTATGCATGTTAATTAATTATTGCATTTACATAGGATTAATTTAGAATTGCATAAATATTTAAATAAGTAAAAATCCTCATTTAAATTATACTAAGTTTGAGAATAGATTTTAAATTACAGTTAATTGTAAAATTCCCAAAGCCTCAATTTCTAATTTGTCGGTAAATCAATTAACTGCAGTATGGGCTCCCCCACGGGTGAAATCACTAAAATTAGTTGTAGGAAATTACTAGGATGAATTTAAAAAATTAAACGGTTAGAAGAAAGCTTAATTGAGCGTACGGGCCGCTCCACGGAGGACGTATAATCTTTTCTGTCTGACCTTAGGACCGATAAATGGGATTCACTTAGAATGTGATTTATTTATTAACTCTCCACGGGGTCCCTGAATTTATTGCATGGCCAAATGGAGACCGACTATTAATTTCATTAATCATGAATTTGGTTTTGACTTATGGAAATTAATGGGCCTTAGAAATGCCCCTCTCTTGCGAATGTGGAGTAGTAGGGCGACCCATGTAGCATACTTACTCTCGGTTCTTTGAGATGTCGGTGAATTTAAGTTAATGTTGTTTTGAGGATGTCAATATTAACAGTTAAACTCAAAAGTGTTTAATCTGTAAAATCATTTTTGTGTTTCTCAAATATTCATCATGTCGTTCAATCCGTTATCTGTCATTCTAAAAGAAAATCAACTTACTAGTCCTAATTACATTGATTGGAAGAGGAACTTAGACATAGTGTTGACTTTTGAGGAGTACAAAGGCACACCCGGAAGGAAGCATGCCCTGAGTGCTATGGCACGGCTGAATGAGCTGGAAGCATTAGGAGCTAGCATTGACGGGGTAACCCAGGTCGATGAAGTGCTCAAGCTTCTGCCGAAAAGTTTTGACCAATTCCAGTTGAACTATGACATGCATGCGTTATGTACAGTTCTTTCGGAGTTGTTTACTAAGCTTTACGCGGCAGAAGAGGTGCTAGTCGCCGAGCAAGCTGGACCTTCCAGGCCTCACAAGGGCAGGAAAAGAAAGAAGTTTGCAGGAAAGGCGAAGGCATAGGATGGTCCGGCAACACCGCGACTACCCCCTCAGGCAGCGGCAAAGATGCCGAAAGGTAGATGCCACAAGTGCAATAAGTCAGGATACAGGAAGGTCGACTGCCCTCTCCTCAAAAAAGGTAACTCTGTCATTAATGTCGTAGAAACATGTTTAGCAGTTGTATCTACCAGAACTTGGTGTGTAGATACTGGAGCGACTGATCATGTCTGCAATTCATTGCAGGGGTTCCAGGAAACCCGACGGCTTAGGGAGGGAGAGATCACCGTCTATATGGGAAATGCTACGATAGTGCCAGCTGTTGCAGTGGAAGACGTTACTTTATCTTTTGATAGTAGTATTTTTGTTTTAAGACATTGCCTTTATGTTCTTAGTTTTAGAAAGAACCTTGTTTCAGCTTCTAAGCTTGTTATGGATGGTTTATGTTTACGTTTGATGATATGATTGTTATTCGTTATGGAAAGCGTTTCATATGTTTCGGTTCATTAGTTGGCAATTTGTATGTTCTTAAACCAAACTCTCCCAGACTTTAACAAACTGAATTGAATAATTTCGTAACTAAATCTAATAAGAGGAAGGAATCTAGAAGTATGAATCAAGCATATCTTTGGCACCTTAGACTTGGAAACATTAACCTTAGGAGGATTCAAAAGTTAGTGTCCAGTGGATTCCTTGGTCCATTGGAAGAGCACTATCCAACTTGCGAATCATGCCTAGAAGGTAAGATGGCCAAGAGGCAGTTTAAGGCAAAGGGTATAGGAGCCAAGAAGTGCTAGGATTGATTCATTCTGATTTATGTGGTCCTATGTCGATCCAGGCTAGAGGAGGTTCCAGGTATTTTGTCTCATTTATAGATGATTATTTAAGATTTGGGTACATTTAACTGTTGCACCGCAAGTCCGAATGCTTTGAGAAATTCCAGGAGTATCGGGTAGTTGTGGAGAAGCTACATGGTAAAAGTATCAAGTCATTTCGATCTGACCGAGGTGGTGAATACCTCTTTGGAGAGTTTAGGACATATTTATCAGAAGCTAGGATTGAATCCCAATTGACTGAACCCGGCACGCCCCAGCAGAACAGGGTTACAGAGTGAAGAAATAGGACTTTTATGGAAATGGTTAGGTCAATGATGAGTTATTCAAGATTACCAGATTCGTTTTGGGGTTTGGCTCTGGAAACAACATCGTACGTTCTGAACTTGGTTCCATCGAAGTCAGTAGAGACTACTCCTTATGAATTGTGGAAAGGATGAAAGCCCAGTTTCTTACATATTCGAGTATGGGGTAGCCCTGCACATGTTTTAGTGTAGAAGGCTGGCAAATTGGAAAAGCGTTCAGAAGCACAAGTTTTTGTGGGCTATCCCAAGGAAACAAACGGTGGATTATTTTATAGTCCCAAGAATCAAAAGGTGATCGTCAGCAAGAACGCTAGATTCTTGGAAGAAGACTATAATATGGATCACAAGCCAGCCAGTAGACTAGTCTTAGAGGAGTTAAGGGGAGAAGACGATAGTTCCCCACCGAGTGCGCAAGTAGATACTTCACATAATACTGCAACACGTAACACTGAGAGTGTACCAGTGCAGACAGTACCTCGTCATAGTGGGAGGGTTTCTCAGTTACCCGACCGATGGATAGGCCTTGGTAAGTCTATGGGCTCAGTTCCAAGAAACCTAGAATCGAACCCAAGAACCTACAACGAGGCACTCCAAGATAAAGATGCAGATTCATGGAATGTTGCAATGAATGCTGAAATAGGGTCAATGGACTCTAATCTGGTCTGGGATCTTGTAGAACCACCCAATGGGGTACGGCCCATTAGATGTAAGTGGATCTACAAGAGAAAGAGAAGATCGGATGGGGAGGTGTAAACCTTCAAAGCCGGGCTTGTTTCGAAAGGTTATAACCAGATTGAGGGAATAGATTATGATGAGACCTTTTCGCCAGTAGCTATGCTTATGTCCATTCAGATTCTCTTGGTTAAAGCCGCTCATATGGATTATGAGGTCTGGCAGATAGATGTCAAGACGGCTTTCCTTAATGGGAACCTTCAAGAAGACATCTATATGCAGCAACCAGAGGGATTTATTGCTAAAGGTTGTGACATCCATTTATGGATTGAAGCAAGCTTCGAGGTCTTGGAACATTCAGTCGATGAAGTGATCCAGTCGTATGGGTTCACTCAATGTCCAGATGAGCACTGCGTGTACAAGAAAATCAGTGGGAGCGTGGTGGTGTTTTTTGTGCTGTACGTGGATGACATACTTCTTATTGGAAATAGTAAAAAAGAGTTATCAGACGTAAAGGTGTGGTTGTTTACGCAGTTTGATATGAAGGACTTAAGGAAAGTCAGACACATTCTTAGTATTAGGGTCGTTCGAGACCGTAAGAAGAGAATTATGTGCTTAGCCCAGTCTCCATACATAGATACTGTCTTGGCTAGGTTCAGCATGCAGAAATCCAAAAAAGGTACCTTGCCTTCAGGAAAAGAATCCCTCTCTCTAAAGACATGTCTCCCAAGACGTCTCAAGAGATTGAGGACATGAAGACAGTTCCTTATGCATCGGCAGTAGGAAGTCTTATGTATGCTATGCTTTGTACCAAACCAGATATCAGCTATGCCGTTGGCTTAGTAGTTAGATATCAAAGTAATTCGGGTAGGAAACATTTGTCTGCGGTGAAGCATATACTCAAGTACTTGAGAAATACTAAGGAGTACATGTTAGTTTACCGTGCAGACAGCTTGTTAGCTCTGGGTTACAGTGATTCTGATTTTCAGTCAGATAGGGACGAGAGTAAGTCAACCTCAGGTTATGTGTTTACCTTGAGAGGTGGAGCCATTTCATGGAGGAGTGCTAAGCAGAAATGCGTGGCAGACTCTACCATGGAAGGTGAGTACATAGCTGCCTCAAAGGCAGCGAAAGAGGCAGTTTGACTCAGAAACTTCTTAGTGGACTTAGCGGTGATTTTGAGTTTGCCACATGGTATCACCGTGTACTGTGATAACAGTGGATCAGTAGCAAACTCAAGGGAACCACGAGCCCACAGATCAAGTAAACACATAGAGCGCAAGTACCATCTGATTCGAGAGATAGTTGGTAGAGAAGACGTTGATATTGCCAAGATTGCATCCGAGGACAATCTAGCTGATCCTTTCACGGAGATTTTGTCGGAGAAAGTCTTTGTCAAACACATGACAGGAATGGAAGTCAAGTGCATGGCAATAGGATCGACATAGGTCTTTTAGAATAACGGATTGATAGGACTATACTTGTAAAAGCGAAAGCTTTAAGTATAAGTGGGAGATTGTTAGTTTATATACTGAAAGCTTGGCTTTGGACGATATTACACTTTTTACCCTTTATGAATGAGAAACATGTTAGATTAAACAAGTTCTATGTTTTGTTGTTTTGCATTAGATAGTGTGGGTCATCATCGGGTGAACTGAAGATCATTCTATCAGTTACTCGTGAAACAAGAATAAGTGGTTCACAACCTAGATGGACACGAACATCCCATCGTGAACGGTTATAGTGTCAGCCGTATAGTTTGTCTTGACTGATTAGTTGCACTAGTACATTTATGTATTGAACAGGATCCCAGAGAGCAGCAGTTCGTTTTATATTGATCGTCGTAAATGAACTAGGACTGGTTATTTATTGCGTGCTCTTAACCCGTAAGATATTAAACAGACATATATGTGTAGTACTTATTACTTTGATTCACATGGGTGAGGCTTAGTGAACTGGGCCAATAGATCCACTCTCTTGGGTAATATCGTTGCATGTGGGATGTGCTGTTAGGATATTTACGGTCACCATGTGCGCTAGTTTGATGATGTCCCCGGAGTGAGTTCCTGAAGGATTATTATGCTAAACCCTGCAGGTCGATTAAATCCTGGCATAGTAATAATGTGATGAACGAGCGTTAGCTTCGGTGAAATAATAATAAATTAATTAATCCTTGATTGTCTGTAATCGAATTAATTAATGGACATTATATCTTAAACATGGGGAGATAAATCGAGTAATTATCATTGAAGTCTCAATTGTAAATTGGGCTAGGAAAATGGAGTTCAATAATATTATGTTGGTGACCCATTTAATATTATTCAATTAATTAAAATAAGTGGATTGGTCCACAAGTATTTTAATTAATTAAGGAGCCCTAATCCTAATCTCCTAAGGGTCCTTACTGTAGCTCTATATATACATTATTAAGCTCATGGGAAGAGAAGAGAATTCCACAACTCGTGAAACACGCCTCACGCCATCTTCTCTCTCTCAGTTCCCATTCGAGCTTTATCTCTTTGCTTGTTGTTCCACCTGTACAAGATTAAGAGGTTTTTGAGATATTCAATAGAAGATCTGTAGGTAAATCGAGACGAAATATATTTTATCGTACGGAACTAACTGGAGGTCCGATCAAGCGTGAAGCATACCCAGACGACCGTCTCGACAAGAACTTTCCATCGCCGCTGAGAACGCCACTGTCCGAGGCCGCACGTGCCCTCATGCGCCACCGGAAGGTCCCAGGACTGTAAGCTTATTTTTATCCGTTTTTCACCTGTTTGATCTGGTTTTCGATCCGATCTTGTTCGTGCAAACCTAGGACGCGATTTGCTATCAACAATTCATTAGTGTGTTGTGTACGGCCATCCAGAAGATCATCCAAATTGCCATAAGTTTTAAGCCATAAGTTCTCTACACAAACCTTTAGATCCGCTGTGCATATGTTTACGTTTCCTATTGAGTTCGTGATTTGAGCATAACGAGATTCTCATAGATTCCAACACTTTCTACTGGCATCTATGGCACTTTGCTTTTAACTTATTCGCTACTTTCTAAAGATGCACGACATTCATCACCGCCTTGTCCTTTCCTACGGACTTCTTCCTTTTCTTACCCTTGTGAAGCATAAAAGAAGATGCTTCACCCGCTAGGCAACCATTTCTTTGGGTTTCTGACGAAACATGTCCACTGTCAACTAAAGTTCTGCCAGAAATCCTTGAAGAGTCAACATCATTTTTTTCATGTTGTAATTCAACCAGAACTGCTCAAAACTCTTTGACAAAGACTGGAGTACTATATCGACCTGAGTTTCCAAATAAATAAAACCTCCAAGAACCTCCACCTCATTGAGCTATGCCATCATAGTGAAAACATGTTCCCTTATGGGAGTGCCCTCACGCATGGTCATGTTCATCAAAGTCCTCATGGCTTCTTGTCGGGCAACCCAAGACTGATGGCCAAATAGTTCCTTTAGATTTAAAAGCATATATGTTGTAGTGTTCATAGACTGATGCTGAAGTACATTTAACAAAGATGCCAAGATGTAACACTTCGCCATCTCATCGATCTTTTTCCACCTAGCATACTCCCATCTCTCTTGATCTGTAGCCACATCTCCGGGCTCATCCTGACAAGCCTCAGTAGTAACAAATTTATACCCCTTAGCAGTTAACACTATATCCAAGTTCCTTTTTCAATCAATATAGTTGGGACCAACAAGTTTGTTTGAATTACGCATTGTGTATTTACTCGTTATATTAGGGAACTTAAGGATGTGCTAAATATGGGCTTATCCTAGTAGGTTTAGGAATCCTAATTGTCTTCCATATCATATCCTTTCAAGAAGCCTTATTCCTCCTAACCCTAATCACCCTTCTAGAATACTTCAATGTCTCCTAACCGTAAGATAATATTCTAGAAGGAATATTCCTCTTCTTAAAGAATTAAATAATGAAAAATAATTAATTCATAGTTCCTACCTAGAATTAAAAAATAAAACATTCCACTATAGTAATATTTTGTTCTACCCATTTAGCTCCAATTTATTCAATAAACTTGAACCTCCACTTGTTTAATAAATATTAATATAGTTGGTAGTTTATTTCCCTATGTTTAAGATATAACGTTCGTTGATTAATTATATTACTGACAAAGTAATTAATCTACTTGATATTCTTTTTTGAAATTAGTAGCACTCGGTTCATTAACCATTATGTCGGATATTGATCCACATGCAGGGTTTGAATTAATATTCGTTCCTGAGCTTATTTCGGGGACGTCGTCAACCCAATGCACTGAAATATAGTGATTCTAAATAATTTATAACAGTACATCATTTACCAAAATAACAAGTATGTGATCCTAACAAAATAGGAATCACCATTGGTATAAATAAACAAGTGATGAATATGTATGGCTATTTTATATTATCTTACAATTAAAAGTACGCATCAATTATTGAAGGTCTAGATTATAACTACGATCAGTAAATCTTATACTCTTATCCTTACGTGGTCCGTTTAATACTTTTCATAAGTACTAGTATAATCCATCAGTCAAAGACCAACTGAATCAATATTATACTACAACCTTTTTCCAACAGGGGTCTCATTGCATTTCTAGATTGTCAACAAATATTTTATCTTACAAGGAACCGATATATGGTCTTTCTCTTCGACTCATCGAACCATTCTATATACAATGTAAGATAATGAGCATTACTGCATAAATAAATAAACTGCAAGCATAAATATTTTAACTAAAACATGATTACCAGACCAAAATGGAATTGTCAATATCTGAAGTCAAGCTTTTACAACATATCCTAACAGTCGACCTCGTCTAGCGATTGTCGCCGAAGCGCTTGTCTTCATGTTAATGTTGGGTTCTATGAGAAACGTCAAACAACATGCACAGTATTATCGAAATAAATCCTAACGTAGCGGAATCTATAGTTAGGATATGGACATTACCTTTTAAATTTTTTGCCGACTCAAAGACGATGAAGAATATCGTTGATGTAGTTCGTCTGAACACTACAATCTAATGGGTAAATAGATTTGGCCTTTATTTGATTCTAATCGAAAGATCACACAAAGCTTGGTCGTGCGGTAGTCGGGTCTCGGTGTCGGGAGCGGCGGGCTTGGTCGCAGTTGGCAGCAGGTGCGCGTCGGGCGCTAGTCGTGACACGCGGATAGCTGGACTGCGCGGACAGGCGCTATGGAATGCTGGGACGTGTGCACGCATGCGAGGCAGCACTTTTAGGCCGGGGCGGACTGGGCGCTGGCGTCTAGGCTCACGCGGGCGTGCGCGACAAGTATTCTAGATGCTCGCGGACTGGTGCGCGCGTACTCCTTGCGCGCTGGGGACGATCGCGAGAGGGTGACGTGTAGCGGTAGTGCACGATTAGGCAGGCGATGGCGCGGTGCATCGATGGTGTCACGCAGTAGCGTCTGGCTGCGTGCAGTAGTGGCCGCTGGCTTGCGACTGCGTGCGTCTGGTTGCTGGGCGGCTTCCGGCGACTTCGGGCGGTGACAACGATTTTCGGTGGCTTCTCACGGCGGTGGAAGGCGACAGATGACTGGGAAATTTGACAGGAAATATATATTGAAGACTCGAATATATTGTACCCAAAAGCCTTCTAACAGATTACCTAAACACCTACTTCGATTAATCTTGGTGGAGCGATTTGTCGAATCTCCCTAACTCTCGAACAATGCTCTTTCTCTAGTGTATATAGGAGAAAATCGGCCAGCATAAGTCTTGTGCAAGTGGTTGGGACATGATGTATTTATAGGCTCCATTAGGGACCTTAAGGAGGTGCTAAATATGGGCTTATCCCATTAGGCCAAGGACTCCTAATTCTATTTCATCTACTAATCCAATCTAGGATAGAATTCTCCTACAACTCATCATCTTCTAGAAGACTCTTAAGTTTTCTAACATTAGACAAGATTCTAGTAAGAATATTCCCTTCCTAATGGAATAATAAATATGGAATAAAATTAAGTCATTATTAAATGGAATTAAGTAGTAAAACATCCCACTAGAGTAATATTATTTCTCTTCCCATTTAGCTTTTATTTTATCAATAAAATCGAGCCTCCATGATTAAATAATATTAATTCGATTAATCGATATACCTCCCTATGTTTAAGATATCACGTCCGTTAATTAATAAGTAATTAATAAGTTACTGACAAAATAATTAATTAACTTCTTATTCATTTATGAAATTAGTACCACTCAGATCTTTAACCATTATGTTAGACAATCGCCTATCTGTAGGGTTTTAGCATAATGTACATTCCTGAGCTCATTTCTGGGACATCATCAATCCAGCGCACTGGACATAGTGACCATAAACAATTTATAATAGCACATCATATAATTATTCTCATTACCAAAATACCTAGTTTGTCATCCTAATAAAAATAGGAATCACTTGGTAAATCAAATAAACAAAAAATGAATATATATGCCTATTTTATATTATCATACAACTTAAGAGAACGCATCAATCACCGAAGGTCTAGATTACAACAACGATAAGTGAGTCTCATAATCTTATCCTTCCGCAGTCATGTTCAACACTTATCATCAGTGCTAGTGTAATTCTTCAGTCAAAGACCAACTGAATGAAGAACACACTACAGTGTTTTTCCAAGAGGGGTCTCACTACCTGTCTAGACTGTGAACGAATAGTTTAGTCTTATAAGGAACCGATAGATGATCTTTATGTTCGAAACACTTCGAACCACACTATCTCAATATAAGACAAGAAGTATGATTTGCATAAATAAATAAACTGCAAACATATGTACTTTAACTGAAACATGATGGCCAGATCAAAATGGAATTGATAGAATTTACAAAACATAGCTTTTACAGCATATCTCTAACAATCTCCCACTTATGCTTTATAAGCTCATGGCTAAAATAAACTAACCACAATATCTCTCAATCTAATTCTCAAAGACTAGTCTACTATGTCGCTCTAACATCTGACTCCCATTCCTTCTACCTATCTTGTAAAGACTTTTGCCTGTACGCTCTTCGTAAAAGGATCTGCTAGGTTGTCCTTTGATTGTATCTTGGAAACAACGACTTCTCCTCTTCCAACAATTTCTCGTATCAGGTGGTACTTGTGCTCTATGTGTTTACTCGCTTTATGAGTCTGTGGCTCCTTCGAATTTGCTACTGCTCCGTTGTTATCACAGAACACTGTAATCGCAGTGTGCAAACTCGGCACCACATCAAGGTCGAGAAGAAAATTCCTGAGCCAAACAACTTCTTTTGGTGCCTCTAAGGCTGCTACATACTCAGCCTCCATGGTTGAGTCTGCCACGCATTTATGCTTGACACTCCTCCAAACTATGGCTCCTCCTGCTAAAGTAAACACAGACCCTGAGGTTGACTTGCTTTCGTCCCGGTCTGCCTGAAAGTCAGAATCGGCGTAACCCAACGGGAGCAATTTATCTGCTTGGTAAATCAACATGTACTCTTTAGTCCTACGTAGGTATTTGAGTATATGCTTTACCGTAGACCAATGTTCCGGTCCTGGATTACTCTAATATCTTGCTACCATGCCCACGGCATAACAAATATCAGGTCGCGTACACAACATCGCATACATGAGGCTTCATACTGCCGATGTATAAGGAACTGCCTTCATGTCTTTTATCTCTTGAGGTGTCTTCGGGGACATCTTAGATAAAGGTATTCCATGTCAAAAGGGTAAATCCCCTTTCCTAGAATCCTGCATGTTGAAACGCTTGGACAATATCTATGTATGTGGATTGGGATAGGCACAACTTTCTCTTCTCTCGGTCCTGAATGTCCTTGATTCCGAGAACATGTCATACTTCTCCCAGATCCTTCATATCAAATTGCTTGGATAACCATACCTTTACGTTTGATAACATCTTCACACTGCTTCCAATGAGAAGAATGTCATCTACGTACAACACAAAAAACACGACCACTTTTCAATCACTTTCTTGTACACGCAGTTCTCATTCGGACATTGGGTAAATCCATATGATTGGACAACCTCGTCAAAACAGATGTTCCAAGACCTTGAAGTTTGCTTTAGTCCATAAATGGACCTCTTCAGCTTACAGACCAGATTCTCTTGACCTTTTGCAATGAATCCTTATGGTTGCTGCATATAGATATCCTCGTCCAAATTCTCGTTAAGGAAAACAGTCTTAACATTCATTTACCAAATCTAATAATCCATATGAGCGACTACAGCCAAGAAAATCCTGATGGATTTGAGCATGGCTACCAGCGAAAAGTTTTTCTTATAATCGATCCCCTCTTTCTGAGTGTAACCTTTTGCAACAAGCCTAGCTTTGAAGGTCTCAACCTTCCCATCTACTCCTCTCTTCCTCTTATAGACCCACTTACATCCAATGGCGCGAATGCCACTGGGTGGTTCTACAAGATCCCAGACCTGATTTGAGTCCATAGACCCTATTTCAGATTTCATCGCCTTCTGCCAAGACTCTGCATCCCGATCTTGGAGTGCCTCATTGTATGACCATGGGTTGAATTCAAGAACGTCCGGGACGGCTTCAGAAGAATCTCCCAGACCCATGAACCGTTCGGGCTGTCGGACAACCCTCCCACTACGATGAGGTACTACTTGCTTGGGTGCATCATCAGTGATACGTGTTGCAGTACTTTGTGGTGTAACATCAGGTGCACTCGGTATTGAAGTACTCACTCCCTTTAACTCCTCGAGCACATGTCTACTACTGGGCTTATGATCTAAGGCATAGTCTTCTTCCAAGAACCTAACATTCGTGCTAACGATTACATTTTGGTACTCGGGACTATAAAATAGACCACCTTTCGTTTCCTTAGGATATCCCACAAACAGACTTACTTCTGTTCTCGGTTCCACAAAACGAATCTGGTAAAGTACTATAACTCATCATGGCCCTAACCATTTCCATAAGAGTCATATTCTTTCGTACTGCTACGCCATTCTGCTGAGGCGTGCCAGGCGCAGTCAGCTGGGATGTAATCCCATTATCCATTAAGTAGTTCCTAAATTCATTAAAGAGATATTTGCCACCACAATCTGATCGTAATGACTTGATACTTTTTCCTTTTATCTTCTCCACAACTGCCTTATACTCTAAGAACTTCTCAAAGCATTTAGACTTGTAGTGCAGAAGGAAAATGTACCCATTACTCGAGTAATCATCGATAAAGAAATGAAGTACTCAAAACCACCTCTCGCTTGGACACTCATATGACCACATAGATCAAAATGAACTAGCCCTAACACCTCTTCGGCTCTATGCCCCTTCGAACTAAAAACCCTCTTAGTCATTTTGCCTTCCAGGCAAGACTCTCAAGTTGGAAAATCCTCGACTTCTAACGACCCCAAGGGCCCGTATGCTACCAACCTTTGAATCCTCCTAAGGTTTATATGACCAAGTCTTATATGCCAAACATATGCTTCGTTCATTTTTTAAGGTTCATTTCTCTTATTCAGATTAGATGATGAATTGAGTAATTGTTTCTGTTGCAGTGGAGATGACATAGATTCTAGAATATATAGATTGTCAACTAATGAACCAGAACATATGAACTTTTTGCAAAAATGAATAACAACTTTATTATCGAAAGTAGCAGAAAAACCGTTCATAAACAACTTAGAAACTAAAATCAAATTCTTTCTAAAACTGGGAACATAAAGACAATCTTTTAAAACTAGAAATCTATCTAAGACAAAATCTAAATAGACGTCTCCTACTGCAACTGCTGACGCTCTATTGGCATCGCCCAAGTAGATGGTAACTTCTCCTTCCCTAAGCCGTTTGGTCTTTTGGATCCCCTACATTGAATTGCAGACATGATCAGTGGCTCCTGTATCTACACACCAGGTTCTGGTAGATAACACCGCTAAACATGTTTCAACGACTAAAGAAAAAGATGTACCTTTGTCGAACTTCTTGAGGAGAGGGCAGTATGCCTTCCAGTGTCCTTTCTGTTGGCATCTGTGGCACTTGCCTTTCGGCTTCCTTGCTTTCTGTCGAGGTTGTGCGTCATTCATGACCGCCTTGCCCTTTCCTGCAGACTTCTTCCTCTTCTTTCCTTTAGAAACCTTAGAAGTGGAACCTTCAGGGCTTGCTTGTATACAAATTAATTTACTCACTTTTATTTCAACTCAAAATCTAACTCAACTTTAACACAACCCCACTATCTTTAATATTATTCATATAATTAAATAATACAAGCCAATCATTCTTACACATCACATCAACTTTAATTCACTATTCATCCACTCACATAATTTTAACTACATATCATTTCCAATCATTTATCTCATACTTTTACATCAAATCAATTTTAATCATTTTATTTTTATTATTTTCATACATTCTTAAAATTCCACTACAACTAACCATACCACCCTTTTCAAAATTAACTATGGTTAACCAAAATAACTCAATTTGAACAAATTATTTCATAAACAATCAAGCCCTCACCCTGCTGGCCACCATAGCTTGGGTCTTCTGACGAAACAGGCCCTGTGCCGACTGAAGTTCAGAGACAAGTTCCAGAAGAGTCATTAACATTTTATTCATGTAGTAATTCATCCGGAATTGCTCGAAGCTCTTCGGCAAAGACTGGAGCACTATATCGACTTGGGTTTCCCCATCAATAAAAGCCCCAAGAACCTTCAGCTCATTCTGCTGGGCCATCATAGCAAGAACATGTTCCCTTACGGGAGTGCCCTCACGCATGGTCATGTTCATCAGAACCCTCATGGCTTCTTGTCGGGCAGCCCGCGACTGATGACCAAATAACTCCTTGAGATTGAGGAGCATCTCTGCTGCAGTGTTCATAGACTGATGTTGATGTTGAAGTACATTTTACAAAGATGCCAGGATGTAACACTTCGCCATCTCGTCAGTCTTTTTCCACCGAGCATACTCCTCTTTCTCTTGGTCTGGTGCATCGTCAGCAGGTACAGCCAGACAAGCCTCAATAGTAGCAAATTTGTACCCCTCAGCAGTTAACATAATATCCAAGTTCCTTTTCTAGTCAATATAATTGGGACCAACAAGTTTGTTTTCTTTGAGAATTACGGACAACAGATTGAAAGACATTTTGAAGTCTTGGGATCATGCAAACATAGTCTATACTCAGTCAAGTAGTTTTGAATTTATACATCAAATATTGATCCCATTAAACAACATTTGAATAAATTCACCAACACCTCAAAACACCGAATCCCCGCAGGCCATGGAGTATGGACGTCTACGGTTCAAACATTCGCAAGAGGAGGGATAAATCCTATTAGCTTGACATACTGCTCAGCAATACTCAACTAATAGTCGGTTTCATCTTTTGGCCAGCATAAAAGAATAAAAACGACCTTGTCCTTTGGGACTATCGTAATTATTTGCACTTTAAGCGTAACCCATTAATTGGTACTAAGTTCACTACCAAAATTATACGTCCACCTTTGGGTGACCCATACGCTTTTGAAATAGCTTACTATAACCATCCTGAAGGAGATTCGTCCTTGTGAACTATGAGTTTCTATGAAAGCAATAAACTACGCAGTGTCCCACCGCACGAATAATTTATTACAAGCATTCACCAACCCAAAAATTCCTTGACATGTCCAAGGCTTTAAAAACAGCATACATACAACATGAATTAAA
>CACSLK010014283.1:3946880-3957271 GCA_902706635.1 Striga hermonthica | reverse complement strand
GGAATACTAAGTAATAAACCACTAAGCTCATTTGTAGAATTGTTCTGAGGAAAGATAAAGGTGTGATATAGCCCTATTATCATAGTCTGGTTCAAATTCTAGTTACTAGACTAAATAAATATTGCTGACGAAATCATTAAGTCGACATCGCCGAAGTCGACTCGGCCTATCGGCCATCCGAGGATCGCCATTAACCCGAAAACAATTCCGAGACAATTTTCCCAAGTCGACTTGTGATAAGTCGACTTCTTCCATAAAAAACAAGTAGGCATAACAGAATACCCTCAATACACATACGACTTTAGGTCGACTTGACGGTATCCAAAGTCGACTAATGAGACCTCCGACGACTTAATACACTTGGATACAACATAGGGAAAATCTCCAAGTGAGACCGAGCTTACATAGGATAAGAAGGAATCTCCATGCTGACTCAGGAGTGCGCAGAATACGAACCGACCGGGGTATTCTGGACACTTCACGTAAGTCGGCCAGGGCATTTTAGGTATTTCAAGTAAGTGTTTCCATTCCTATATAAAGGAGCTAAGGTAACTCCAAACCCTAACTCTTCATTCTCTACTCATTTTCCAGCTGCTGCTCCTGCTGAGCAGAGCTCATCTTCATCACTTTCACTGACTTGAGCATCGGTGGCTATTCACCGGAAACACTTCCGGTGTTGAGTTCTTGCAGGTGTTTGCAGAGGTTCAAGGACGATTTGGAGGCAATTCGAACAGATCGGAGCTCATTTCCACCGGTTCACTCCAGATCTAGGAGAAGACCCATCAAGGTGAAAGTTCAACTTTGTTACCAAGTATACAAATGTGATACCACAAGAAAAATTGCAACACGTATTTTATGTTATACACTTTTGCAGAGGCAACCTCGTTGTAGTAGAAGTGTTGCAAGGCGACTCCATTCGTGATAATAAGAGAGTCGTTGGACTCAGTCGGTATTAATCACGAGTTCATGGAATTCATGTTTTTGATAAAGTCTCGGACTTAGTCTCTAGTAAACTCAAATCGATCCCTAGTTATACAATGAGGAGATCCAAGACAAGGATGCAGAAACATAGCACATTTTTTATGATTTCTGATTTAGGGTCATGGACTCTAATCAGATCTGGGTTCTTATATAATTTCTAAGTAGCGTAAAAGCTATTGGACGAAATCTATAAGTGAAGACATTAGTACAAGGCTTGTTGTGGAATGGCAGACCCAGAAAGAAAGGGTTCTGTTATGAGTTAGTGTTTTTCACCAGTAGCAATGTTTAATGCAAGGTTTGTTGTGAAATTGTAGACTCAGAAAGAATTGGTTCTATTATGAGTTAGCTATTTCACCGGTAGCCGAATTTTGTCATAGTGGATGTCAAGACATTTTCATTAACCAGAAGTCTTGTAGGAATAATCACGGAGCAGCACCCAGAAGTTTTCATGGAAAAGTGTAAGGCCCCATTCGATTTATAAAATTTCTCCAATTATTCTATTTATCGAATTTTATTTATGAGATTATATTTATTGTATTGGTCGTGAGGTACTTAAATTATGGGTTTAAGTACTCAATCGTTTTATTTTAAAATGTTCGTCGTTCGGCGATTTCGGGTTAATCGCTTAGTTTGAATTTAACCCGTTCACTTATTGGATTTTTCAGAATACTATTTATTGCTATTATTATATTTAATTGTTTTTAATTGCCTAATTGATATATATTAACTATTGTGTGTAATATATATATATATATATATATATATATCCAGTTTATTTTATTAGCCCGGACGTCGTTTTTGATCGAGCCTTGTTTATTTAAGATTCACCGAGCTTTTATTTTCAGAGGAAACCCAGGTCATGCCCGAACCCGAACACGAACCCATGCCCGCGACCTGTGTCCTTTTTGTCTTGGAGAGCAAGATGTTTGACCCATATTTATTGAAAACGTACGAAGCCCTTCTCCTTCCTCTGTTTCATTCTCGCGCAGACACCATCAATCTCTCCTCTCTATCTCTCGCTCTCTCACCAGCTCTCTCTCGATTATATAGCAGAGAAAAAAAGAAAACGTTCACTCTCGTATTCCTCTCATTCACGTTAAAAGAAAAACAGAAAACTTGAACCCTTTTTATCTCTCTCTCACCCGTGGATCGTGCACAGAAAGCAAGTAAACCATCTCTCTCTCACAATCGCTGCTCTCTCTCGCTGGAAAGATGAACCAGCAAAAAAAAGGGACCGCCTCCATCACCCCTTTTTTCCGACAGGCGCGCCCCGCCGAGGTGAGCTGCCATCTCCGCCTCCAGCAGAGGATGAGAGGATGCGAGCAGAAGCGCATGGCGAGTAGAAGGTGACTTTTGTTTGTCATTGCCGGTTAAGGCCGAGAGGAGACTGCGAGAAGCCGTTGAGATATTCCAGCCATCGTCGGCTATCACTCTCTCTCATTGCGTGGTCCTGGAGATTGGAAATAGAGTGCCATCATCGAATTCCCCAGCCTGATGCTCCATTCATGTGAGGAAGACCAGCAGCACCACCATCGACCTTGTGTGGTTCGTCGCTGCTTATCATCATCACCATCGTCGCGAAGTCCGAGCTCACCACCATCACATCTCTGTTTGTTAGAGCTCCGTTGATCGTTGTCTCAATCCAGCCGCCATGCTTGAACCTTGCTTGCGATTTAGTCACTGTCATCGGGCCCCCACTGTATGAGCTCTTATTACTACAACCGCACCAACAAGTCCGTTCGTCGAGCCCGCGAGCCGAGCGATAGCCGTCGAGCCTCCCCACGCGTGTTTAAGTTTCGAGTCTCGCCACATTTGCCTGACCCGTCTTTCCAATTTGTTTCCTGAAGAAGGATAACATTTTTGAACTTGCTCGTTATTTCGTTCATGCTCGGATATCGTGAGGTTGGATATATATCATGCGTTATATCGAATCCTTGTTTGAAGTCGGATTCACTTCGGTTTCTCTATATATTCGTTTATTATTCGTTCATACTATCGTGACTTTAGGTGAATGATTGGAGCTCTCGTTTTCGCAAAAATGAGTATTTAATGTTGCTATGATTACTTTCGTTTGTTTCGGAGTCTCGATATCATTTTTTGAGTTGTCGTTTTACCGTACGTTTAATTTAAATATGGCATGATATATCTTGAAAATACTGCTCTGTTGTACTGCTGTTATGAGCCTTATAAACTCGTAATTTGATGTTGTGCCCTTCTTACGACATGAAGTTCGATCAGTTGGTTTTTTCTGGGCTCTGAAATCACATGATTTCGATTTGAAACGAATAAGTTATGATATTTGCAAAATTGTCATGCAAACAGTTTTATTAAAACCCGGCAGCTTGTGTTTATTTTATGTTTGACATGTTTATCATATCTTAATGTGCTCAAATGAAAATGTGATCTTCATGAAAGTTAGAGTTCTTTTTCTTATCTTTCTAATGAGTTAGGATGCATGCTGGTATGAGCTCAGTAGCATGAGTTAGAGTCATTGTTCTGAAGTGTTGTTTGTATCTTGTTTCGGTTTTTGGTAGATTTTATGACTCGCATATTTTGTGTTTAAAATTGTTGATAATATTGTTATTTGCCAACATAATCTTCAGAAAATTTGTAAACAATCGAGCTACCTTTCGTTTGGTTTTAGAATCAATTCTTTCGGAGGTCTGTAGCTTAAATTATTCAATAAATATTGAGGCTCTGATGAATAATGTTCCAGTTTTTATGTCTGCATCTAGGTTAGAATGTTTGTCGAGTTATCTCCTGCTAGATGCCCTTCTTTGTTTCGATGTCTTCACAAAAGTTGTAGATGCATGCCTTAGGTTTCATTTGAGACTTGAATCATGTTCATGTGAATTATGTGCTGCTAGTTATGTCGATTTTAAAAACGCTGCTCGAGTTAGTTTTTGAAAATTATGTGTGGTGTTTTCGGAAATGGAATTTCCTTGTTAAATGTGTGTTTATGATACCTATGTGGACTGAGTTGAATCGCATGAATATAATTATAAGTGCTCGTGTGTTAAATAGTTAATGGTAGGACTATTTTTGACGAGCTGAGTTCTCGGCCTACTTTTTCCCCATTTTCGTTGACTTATGCCGAACAGCCACGTAGGAGGCTGAGCAGCCTGTTCCAGGATAGCCATACGATCATTCTGAACAATACGCTGCATCTTGATCGTAGCAAGAGTAGAGAAGAAACAAAAGAATGTTGAAAGAAGAACATCTTGGTACCTCTTCGGCAATTGGTCGAGCACCTCGTGGTTAGAAACTTTGGAGATGAATGTAGATGGACTTTTTAATGTGGTCTACCGAACAATCTGCACACGAATCCAACAACATGAATAATAGGGCAATGCGCAGACAAGGAAGTTCCACGAGCAAACTCAATATATGAACATAAGAAGAAACAAGAAAAAATTTTAAGACCAACCTGCTCTCTGGCCTTCTAATGTGAAAAAAAAAAAAAAATCAGAATGGTTGAAGCTCCTTTTATAGCTGTGGAGAAGGGTCGTGCGGCCTGAAGACTTAGTAAAATAGGAGGAGTTCGAGTCGTGATAGGAAAATGTTTGAGTGTCTTGCTAGGTGACGTGGATTCTAGAAGTTTTCTTTCTTTCTTTTAAAACGAGCAGGAGATAAAAGATCTGTTTTTCTATGAAGCCAACAGTTGGCTCCATAGTGGAACCAACCTTCTATATACAACAAGTAAACCTACCATATTAATAAAATCATATTAGTGTTATTTAAGTAATCAACGATTATGGTAGGTTTACTTGTTATATATAGAAGGTTGGCTCTACTATGGAGTCAACTGTTGGCTTCATAGCAAAACCGGATAAAAGATAGAGAGGACTTTTGTTTGCTTCATGTTTCTCGACCAAGCTGTTCCATTGTGTGACAAGATTGATGGAAATTTTCTTTTGAATTTTGGGACTCTATTTATGTGGCCATAGTGTTGTAAATCCTGCTATATAAATGAATTCATTGCACTCAGATTATTACCGTCAGATATTGAGCCTAATCAAATTACCGTCAGATATTGAGCCCCATCGTGTATAATAATTATTTCAACGGTCTATTTTTTTTATTTTTTTTTATTTTTTGTAATTTGCATCGTGTCTTATTTTTTATGTATATTTATTGTATATTTTTTTTTTTTGTCATTATTTTGGTTTTTATTTTTGTTGGTTTGCATAAATGACAAATGGATACCACTTTGATGATCTTCTTCCATTGCAGTGGTGAATGGGTTAATAATGAGTATATATATTGCTTATACCTGCAACATATACGAATTTTATTTTAGTTGGTGAATGGACAACGAAAATATATACTGAACATTTACTGCATATACCCACAACATATACTGTCGATTATGCTTTCGGGAATATATACTGAAAAATATATTATATATAAACGTAACAAATCCCACAACATAGTAAATCAAACGAAAACAATTCTAAAAAATACATCAGCAATCATTAATCATACATATATTGAAAGGGGATATATTGCGTTTATATACATTTTATAAAAGCAACATATGCCACAACAAATCAGTAAAATGCAATCATATCACTAGAAACACAAACAGGTCCTAATTGCCTCGTGTTAGCCGAACTAGGATCTGTAGAAGGAAAAAGTTGACCCCTCGGCCAAGCCGCTTTTTCTGTTCATTGGACTGATAGCTTTTCCCTCTTCCCAACAAGCATCAAATCTTATTTTGATTGAGCCCTGCAGATAATTAATCCTTCTGTCTTTCTTCTTTTTCTTCTTAAGAAGAAGAAGAAGAAGAAGAAGAAGAAGAATATTCTTCTTCTTCTTCTTCTTCTTCTTCTTCTTCTTCTTCTTCTTCTTCTTCTTCTTCTTCTTCTTAAAATTGGAAAAAAAAAAAGATTCTATGCGCGAAAACTTGAGGTTTGTAGAGAGAGAGTGAGATTTGGCGTGAAACTAGGGTATATATTTAAACAAAAAAAATGGCATATGTGCAAATAATTATGGTAATTTTCGTAGGATTGCAAATAAATATACATGAGATGTAAATGTGTAATATAAATACTAATGACTGGTATGGGTTGTATCGGGCCCTCATAAGCCCATAAGTTCATATTATGTGCTCAAAGCCCAAGTAAAAAAAGTCGTGACTTATTCACTCCATGACACGTCGTCCGTGAAAAGGCTTGAGGGGGCATTCGTAGAAATTTAAATTTTGAACAAATAAAATGGCGATGAGTGTCAAATTCCATGTCATAGTCAATTTAATAATTTTCTATTTTATTTGGAAAATTAATCAAATTTTAATTCCAAAATTGAATACTTAATTAATTGATTATTTAATATATATATTGTTGGCCAATTAGAGAATGCCACGTGTATAGTTTTTAAGGCAAATTAAAAAATGCCACATGTCATTTTTTTGGAGAGTAAAATAAATAGTTATTTCTTTTAATAATTATTAAAGAGATAAATAAGTGGAAATTCATTGACTAATCAAATTGAAGTCTTCTTTTTCAAGACTCTCTCTCCTAATTATCTCTTTAAATAATATTAAGAGATAAATATTGGAAGTTATGGATCAATCAAATTGAAGTCTTCTTTTCCAAGACTCTCTATCCCAACACCTATAAATAGGGGTTCTCCCTAATGTGAAGAAAAGAAAAAAAAAAACACAATTCATATTCAAGTTTCAAGTTCAAGAGCTCTAGAGAATTCTCTCAACGAAATTCAAGTGTTTTTGAAGATCCAAAGGCGTTCTTGAAGATCCGAAAAAAGATTCAAGTACATTCAAGCCCAAAACCGATGTTCAATTCGGAAACAAGCTGTCAAGCCTCCGAATTGCGTTATTAAAGTCAAAGTCTCTTGAAGGCGTTCTTGAAGAAATGTTATTTATATCCAAATTCAAGACTGACAGAGATCAAACTGAAGATTCATCTCCAAAAGTCTCAAATCCATTTGAAGATCGTCTTTGAAGAAATTAATCACATGAATAATAGAGATTTGTAATCCACTATATTTCATTTTATCCTTTGAAATCAATTTGTACGAAGTTCTCGTCTTTATTAATTCAATAATACAAAATTTTGCGTTACATGCATCTTGTTTCATGATACCTCTTAGTCTACGCATACCAAGGAATGTTTTCCACCTTAAAAGATTATGAAGGATCTTTTAAGGAGGATAGTCGAGTCCAGAGGAAGCACATCATGAGGTGCAGAATCGTCTTTGTTTTGAAATTTCGTCCATCGTAGAAACTCTCGTTCTTCTGCTTCTTTTGGTGTTTTGGGAGAGCTGACCTGACGGCTGATGCTGTTAGTCGGAAGCGTTGAGAGGAGCTAGTTATTGCATCTCTTGGCAGGAGCTACTAATTTGGGATTATTCTCGACCGAATAACCGTATTAGAAATTTCTTCGAGAATTCTCGTCTATCTCAATCGTTGATCTCTTCGCATATTATAAAGGAAGTGGACTTGGAACTCGGACTTGCACCTTGCTATTTCTGAAACCCTTGAACTTTTGAAAAATGTGAATGCCTGAAATATATATTGTTCTGTTGAACCCAAAATTTCAAAATTTGGTAAAACCAATTCTCTTGGACTGTAAATTTCTTGTGTAACCTTGGACCGAAATTTGGTTCTGACAGGGTGTAGCCACGCGAAGTGATGGCTGAGCACGCACGCCTGTACTGAGAGACGCGAGGCCAACCATGGGGCCAACCGTTGAGTCGCCCAAGAGCTGCAGCAGTCATCACCGTATGCACGAACTCCCCGAGCCAGCGGATGTGGCCAAACCTCGAACTTGCAGCTTGTCACCAAATAGGTGGGTATGCACGCGTCCCAGCACCCCACTTATGCAGCACCAGCGAGCGTGTCGCCCCTTGGGTGACAGTGCACTAACCCCGAACCATCGAACCTTGAATCAAGAACTCCAAGTTCCACTAAATCGTGTATGAATCCTTAATCAATGGTATTCGATTAAGGAGTTTAGTCGATGAGTTCCTATACTTTACCCGAGAGTTCTTGAGTCGGTAATATGTGGTGTCGTGTCCAGGTCTCTGACGGAGACGCTCGTTCCGTGATGAAAATTGCGAGCAAGTTTTTAGTGTTCCTCGGGCACGAGGTGAAGCTTGGCGTCACGTATCCACCTCGATGGTGTGGTAGTCGGAGTACACTAGCAATACACCAAATGACATGTTTGGGTCTTGTGTGTTGTTAGGCAAGAAGCAAATTGTTGATACTCGTGGGTATAGGCCAAGCCGGACTGAGTTCATTGCAAGAGGATGTACGCCTGAGCTCGGGCAGGATTGATCACCCTCCCATGCAAGAAGGTAAACATATGAGAAGAGGGCGAGTCGGATTGGGTCCTGTAGGCGGTATACACCTTTTGATTTTATGGCGATAAGACTCATGCGAGCGGGGTTGTGTAACGCCTCACTTTTATTTAGCGAAAGTCAAGAACTTTTCAAAAAGTGAACGAAAATTTTTCGAAATTCTTTTCATAAATCACTTGGCGTTACTCGACATATAATCAATATTTACGAAACATCAATTACTCGCAAGTAATTTAAACGTCATCAAATATCCAGAGTCAAATAGAGACCACCCTCAAAAGGTTTTAAACAAAGTTTCGAAATCATCATTAGCAAACGGGGCATCTCCCCAAACCAGTGTTCGAATTTCTCAAATCATAAATAATCCAGAGTTCAACATAATGACACAAGTAACCATAATATATATAGCAAAGCGAAAGCTACATAATAAGGTCCTGTCAGACGACCGACCACCACTCGTCTCTCGCCACCATACAGTTGCCGCCTCAACCTGCATCCATGAAGAGCAGGTTGGGATGAGCACAGATGGAATCCGTTGTGCTCACCATTATGCAGTAAACAATATATACAATAATATATGACAGTAATCAGTAATAAATTAGGTATGATCGCAGCATGCATACAAATCAATCAAGTATCCCATCTCTTATCCCAAGTTCGTTCTCATGTGCGCACCTATATCAATAGACTATTGCCGACTATATATCGAAAGCCACGGCCCTCGGCCTTCTGGTCTTACAACGAGTGTACAGCCAATAGGAGTCTCCCCCGAAGGCCCGGCCTCGCCATCGGACTTACATCGGGGTACTTATCGCTGACCGAGCACAGCCCTGGTCTCAAGCGACGTGTCCTTCGCAATGACGTAAAGAGGAGATTACCCCATCGGGGTCATTCTATAGTTACGGGGATAACCATTCGACGGCCGATACAGCTCACATCGAAGGTTACATGTTCCACATGCATACTTTGATCATACCAAGTAAAATAATAATAACAGTAATAACATTTACAGCATAGCCAATTTTTCAAAACCCACCTAGATACCGAAAAATAGCCAACACAAGCAGTTGAAGGAATTATGGCAAAGGTTCAGCTCGATGAACCTACAACAATTACGATAGTCCTATCAACAGACTATTCAACACAAAGCAACACATACTTAGCCGAAACCATATTCCTTAACAGAGTTAAGTACTTGGAGTTGACTACTAGACTCAAAACATCTCAATAAATCCAAAAAGATCACATATAACAAGCAAAACATATATTGGGTTGACAGGAAAATCAAATAGTTCGGAAAACGACTACAAAGGCTACAAAACAAACCTACCAATGGTTTAGGAGTTATACTCAGGATAATAAGCTGAAAATTTACCACATTATAGATCACATAAAATCACATACTTTCACCAAGTTTCAGCCCTTAATTCATCTAGGAGCATTTTCAAATAATTTAAACAAAAACAACACCAAAACCCAAAGTTTAGAGTTCAAGCAGCTATACTTCGAATTTCGACTTTAAATTTTGACACAACAGATACAATGCCAAAAGAACACTGCCCTCAAAGTTTCAACTCAAAACTCCAAGTATTCCATTTTATATGATTTTTACAAGCTTCTGACTGAAACTAATTTTCAGAAATTTGATAAGTTAAGCTCCGAGATTAATTCAGGGACTTTGCACAATCATGTAACATCCATAGAGGTACAAAATATCAAAAATTCAGCTCAAACACACAACTACACGATTTTTAGAGATTTTTCCAAGGTTCAGCAGCATGCTCAATTTGCAAAAATTGTAACTCTTGATATAAACACCGAAACGACCTCAAACTAAAACCAATAAATCAAGGACAATTCAAAGTACTTAAAAATCGAGTAATTCCATGAAAAACTCATGTTTAATTCAGGTCCCACAAATAAACGAAGTAACGACAATACTATGATATATAACTCATGCCAATTTAGTAATAAATCACATAGACGAACATAACACTTATCACCAAATCACATAACATAACATATATCAACACATCAAATACAAGGAGGATCAACCCGGGTACCGTTCTCGGGAAAGCTCGAACGAAGGA
>CACSLK010014283.1:3924120-3938908 GCA_902706635.1 Striga hermonthica | reverse complement strand
ATAATAATAATAATAATAATAACATTTAGATATTTAATGACATTTAGTCAAATAATTATAATAATAATACTAAAAATAAAAGCAATAATAATTTAGATAACTCCCAAATATTTTACAAATAAACGGGGCATTACAGGTTGAGTTCTAGATGGGATACCCGGACCTCATGATCGAAATTCCCGTTTGATTCTGTCGTTTTCCTTTAGATGCGTGTTCTTTCGTATTTTCGAGGAGGGAAATCTTGTAAGGAGGATAGACTCTAAGGCCCCGTTCGATTTATAGAATTTCTCGGATTATTTTATTTATCAAATTTTATTTATGAGATTATATTTATTGTATTGATCCTGAGGTACTTAAATTATGAGTTTAAGTACTCAATCGTTTTATTTTAAAACTTTCGTCGTTCGGCGATTTCGATTTAATCGCATAGTTCGGATTTAACCCGATCACTTATTAGATTTTTCAGAATATTATTTATTGCTATTATCATATTTAATTGTTATTAATTGCCTAATTGATATATATTTATTATTGTGTGTAATATATATATTGCCTATTTATTTTATTAGCCCGAACGTCGTTTTTTATCGAGCCTTGTTTATTTAAGTGGCACCGAGCTTCTATTATAAGAGGGAACCCGGCTCACGCCCGAACCCGAACCCATGCCCGCGATTTGTGTCCTTTTTGTCTTGGAGAGCAAGAATGTTTGACCTAAGTTTATTGAAAACGTGCGAAGCCTTTCTCCTACCTCTGTTTTATTCTCGCGCAGACACCATCAATCTCTCTTTCTATCTCTCGCTCTCTCACCAGCTCTCTCTCGATTGTATAGCAGAGAAAAAAAAGAAAACGATCTCTCTCATATTCCTCTCGTTTACGTTGAAAGATAAACAAAAAACTTGAACCCTTTTAATCTCTCTCTCACCCGTCGATTGTGAATAGAAAGAAAATAAACCATCTCTCTCTCGCAATCTCTGTTCTCTCTCGTCGGAAAGATGAACCAGCAAAAAAAACGGATCTCCTCCATCACCCATTTTTCCGACACGCGCGCCCCGTCGAGGTGAGCTGCCAACTCCACGTCCAACACGAGAAAAGAAAATGCGAGCAGCAGTGCATCGCGTGCAGCAGGTGACTTTCATTTGTCGCTGCCGGTTCAGGCCGAGAGTAGACTACGAGAAGCCGTCGAGATATTCCAGCCATCGTCGGCTATAACTCTCTCTCATCGCGTGGTCCCAGAGATTGAAAACGGAGTGTCGTCATTGAATTTCCCAGCCAGAAGCTCCATTCACGTGAGGACGACCAGTAGCACCACCATCGACCTTGTGTGTTTCGTCGCTGCTTATCGTCATCACCATCATCGTGAAGTCCGATCTCACCACCGTCACATTTATGTTCGCAAGAGCTCCGTTGATCGCTGTCCCAAGCCAGTCGCCACGCTCGACCCATGTTCACGATTTAGTCACCATCATCGAGCCCCCGCTATTCGAGCTCTTCTTGCTACAACCGCACCAGTAGGTCCGTTCATCGAGCCGAGCGACAGCCGTCGAGCCTCCGCATGCGTGTTTAAGTTTTGTGTCCCGCCACGTTTGCCTGACCTGTCTTTCCGATTTGTTTCCCAAAGACAGGTAACATTTTCGAACCTTCTCGTTATTTCGTTTGTTTAGGGCTTGGAAAACCCGCATACTCTAGGGTATGATGGTATGGTGGTTACTATTTACTTGTTTATGCTCGGATATCGTGAGATTGGATATATATCATGCGTTATATCGAATCCTTGTTTGAAATCGGATTCACTTCGGTTTATCTATATATTCGTTTATTTATTCGTTCATACTATCGTGACTTTACGTGGATGATTGGATCTCTTGTTTTCGTAAAAACATGTATTGTAATGTTGCTATGATTATTTCGGTTTCTTTCAGAGTCTTGATATCATTTTTCGAGTTGTCGTTTTACGGTAAGTTTAATTTAAATATGGCATGATATATCTCGAAAATACTACTCTGTTTTACTGCTGTTATGAGCCTCAGAATCTAGTAATTTGATGTTGTGCCCTTCTAGTGAAATGAAGTTCACTCTGTTAGCTTTCTCTGAGATCTAGAATCATGTGGTTCCGATTTGAAACGGATAAGTTATGACCTTAAAATTATCGCGCAAATAGTTTTATTAAAACCCGGCAGCTTGTGTTTATTTTATGTTTGACCTTTTTATCATGTCTTAATGCGCTTAAATGAAAATGTGATCTTCATTATAGTTAGAGGTAATTTTCTTAGCTTTCTAATGAGGTTGGATTCATGCTGATATGAGCTCTGTAGCATGAGTTAGTGTCATTTTTCTGAAGTGATTCTGACAGATTTTATGACTCGCATGTTTTGTGTTTAAACTCGTTGATCATATTATTATTTGCCAACGTGATCTTCAACAAAGTTGTAAATAATCGAGTTAGATTTCTGTTGGATTTATAATAAAGTCTTTTCGAGGTATGTAGCTTAAATGATTCGATAAATGATGAGGCTCTGCATGAATAACATTCTAGTTTTTCTGTCTGCATCTATGTTAGAATGTTTGTCGAGTTATCTCCTGGTAGATGCCCTTATTTTTTTTTTGATATCTTCATGAAAGATGTAGATGCATGCCTTAGGTTTCATTTGAGACTTGAATCATGTTCATGTGAATTATGTGCTGCTAGTTATGTCGATTTTAAAAATGCTGCTCGGGTTAGTTTTTGAAAATCTTGTGTGTTGTTTTCGAAAATGGGATTGCCATGTTAAATGTGTGTTTATGAGACCTATGTGGACTAAGTTGAATCGCATGAATATAGTTATAAGTGCTCGTGTGTTAAATAGTTAATGATATGACTATTTTATATAATGTAGGTGTTTGACGAGCTGAGTTCTCGGCCTGCTTTTCCCGATTTTTGTTGACTTCTTATTTCTCCGGATACCAGGTGGGTTTTAATTGAAATTGCTATGCTGTAATGTTATAAATGACTATTTGTGGTATGACCAATGTATGCATGTGAATCATGTAGCCTTCGATGTGAGTTGTACCGGCCGTCGAACGGTTATCACCGTAGTTATAGAACGTACTCGTTGGATAGTCTCCCTTGAGAGCCGTAATACCAGAGCGTAGGTTCTGGCTGGTGATCCCCGATTGTAAGACCAATTCGCAGGTCTTGGCCGGCGGGGTGTTTACTCCTACTGGTTGGCACTCGTTGTAAGACTGAGGGGCATTCGATATCTAGTCAGCAGTAGTCTATGCGTAGGTGTGCACATGAGTCTTATTATTGATATTATTGATGAGAGATTGGGATAGATAATTGTTTCGTATACATGCTGCGACCACACCTTATTTATTTATGATCACTGTTTTATTATTGAATGATGTTTACTGCATAGTGGTGAGCACCACGGATTCCATTTGTGCTCACCCCCACCTGCTCTTCATGGATGCATGTTAGTAAGTGCGGGCACGACAGAGGGATGCGAGTGGTGGTCGGTCATTGATGACAAACTTATTATTGATGTGCTTCCGCATTATTGAACTGATATATGTCATTTATGCATTTATAATTATTGAGGATTGGATTATTGATAAGGAGTGTACTCCTTAGATACTATGAATTTGAGAAACCCAGTTTGGGTATTGGATTGCATTAGTGATGAACCCGTTTAGGAGATGAATTGATGATTGAATTTATGACTATTGATGATGGGTTTTTAAAATGAGTAGCGCCACTAATGATTTTGAAATAAATTTGAAAAATTTTATTCTGATTTTTTTTCAAATAAAAGTGGGGCGTCACAAAAAGGGCTAAGAGCATCTAGTCAGTAGGCTGACAAAGTCCATCCATGGACTGTATGTGGGCCGGTCATTTATTTGATAAGCTCGAATTGTTGATCTGATCATTAACCAAATGAGCATTGTGTGTGGCGCATTGAAAGCGTGGTGGTATTTTTGTACTATACGTAGACAACATTACGATCACTGGAGACAGTATGAAGATATTGACACACGCAAGGGTATGGTTATCCAAGTAGTTGGATATGAAAGATTCAGAATCAACTGATATTCTTGAGATTGAGACAAGAAAGATATGTTGCGATTGTTCCAATTTTCATGTCCAGACTGTCATAAGGGTCATTATATTTTTGCATGATACAAAGGCAGTCCTTACGCATAGCAATAGAAGCCTAGTATATGGAATAAATGAGGCCTGATATTTATTACTGAGAGTTTAGTTAGTAAATATCGAAGTAATCCTAGATATAAGAAGTGGTTCATGGTAGAACATAAGATCAAGCGTCATGAAAGGGCTAAGGATAATATGTAGGGTTACCAAACGAACCATAAGAAACCTATGGATTACAAAGGATTCTGATTTCTAATCAGACATAAAAAATAAGTAAAAACCACCTTATGGTCTGTGTTCACTTATGGAAGCCAAGCAGAATGGAGAAATGTCAAGCGGTGATACATTGACAAATTCCACCATAAGAAACTCGGTACGTCCCCTCCCAAATAGCGAGCAACGTAGATATTGAATTCGCCATTGAACTAAAAATGTTAAACCTGGTCGGGCCACTTCAGGTCTCAATTTGTTTGTGATGATAGTTGGGCAGGTGCAAATAAAGAGGAATCACTAGCATAAAGCAAGTGGCACATAGAACAAGTACACCGGTTGCAAAGGACTGCGACAGGGTGGATGTTTGTCGCCTAGTTAGATAAGTAGACAACCAGGTGAATCCTTTTAGGATTGGCCTTCTGGCGAAAGCAGATGATGGCCATGTTAAAGGATTGGAAGTCAGATGTATGACAGAAAGGATAACAGTTCTTTGAGAATTCAAGATTGAAAGAGAATCGTGGTTATCAATAGCCATTAGCTTATTAAGCATAAATGGGAGATTTTTAGAGGTATGTTGCAGATTCTATCAATTCCAATTCGATCTGGCCATCATGTTTCGATCAAAGTACATATGCTTGCAGTTTATTTATTTATGCAAACATACTCTTTGTCTTACATTGAGATAGTGTGGTTCGAAGTGTTTCGAACAGAAAGATAACCTATTGGTTCCTTGTAAGACTAAACTTATCGTTCACAGTCTAGATAGGCAATGAGACCTCTCTTGGAAAAAGACTTTAGTGTATTCTTGATTCAGTTTGTCTTTGACTGGAGAACTACACTAGTACTTATTTTAAGTATTGACTAAGACCACGGAAGGATAAGATTACGAGACTCACTGATCGTTGTTGTAATTTATACCTTCAACAATTGATGCTTACTCTTAAGATATAACATAGTATAAAATGGGCATCTGTATTCATTATTTGTTTATTTGATTTACCAAGGATGATTCCTATTCTGCTAGGATGACATACTCGGTATTTTTGTAACCAAGTGTGTTTATATGATGTGTTGTTATAAATTATTTACAGTCACTGTATCTGTAACACCCCGCTATTTCATGAATTCCAGAGTACGCTTTTTCGCAAATTTTCTAAATGAAAATATTTCTTTTGCGAAAACTGATTCGGGGTGCTACCGTAAAATCTGATTTAATATGAAAAACGTTAATTTTTGAGTTTAATAAAACAGTTATATAATATATTAACCGACTAGTGTCGGATCAAAAGTTGGTTTAGAGTACTGAAAACTATAGCGGAAACATCAGTGTAGCCAAAACATAATATATACATATAAACAAAATGTCCTGAACCGGTCGCCCGCTCACTCCTCGGCTCTGACTCTGCGACCTGAAAAACATGAATAACGTGGGGGGGGTGAGCACTAATACACTGTGCTCCGCAGAAACTCATACTAAAGTAAACAGTGAAAATAATTGTAATATCATGATCTTGGTATATACATAACCTGAACATGAAACCGGTAATAAACATGAACCTGATAATCATCACATGAACCATGACCGTTACCTCATCTGCCAGCATAAAAATGCCGAACACCATGTGCACACTCTAGTGGGCAGACTAGGCCATTAGAACCCAGAATGGACCGGCGACCATTCCAAGCGGATACATGACATGATAATACATACCTCAAAAATTGTACCGTAATTATAATCAATGTAATACCCAGTCTGAGTCCCCACCTGATCCGAAAAAATGAAAAGGGCAGTGCTGATATCTGATGCCTGATCAAACTGAAATATAATATAAACAATTACTAAGGACTATGCTCAGACTGATAAATTAACTGATTAATATGTTAAGATGCTCTACTAATTTAAACATGATATTTGGATTTAATCGGTATAACCGGAACCGGCTAAAACTGAAGCTGCACTGACATGAATTTACTGAACTGAACCGGACCCAGAATTTAACTGAAAACGAGACTTAAAACATGAACCGGGATTTAAATAATAATTAATGAATCAAACCGGTCTGAACCGGTCTGGCCAAACCGCCGGTCTGCTCAGACCGGTCGGTTGGCAGCTGACTCGGCCCACGGCCTTGCTGCGGCTTTGGGCGCGTTTGCTGGTGGGGCTAGGCGCTAATGGTCGCGCATGAAGGAACATCGGCGCTGCCAGACGCTATACGCGTTGGCACCAAGCGCCGCTGGACGCTGCCGGGCGCTGCCGTGCACCGCGACAGGGACTTGGATGCGTGAACGCGCACATGGGCGCTGGCTAGACATGACTGGCGCTACGCGGGCACTACTGACGCGCACTACTGCGCGCTGGCGTGCGTCACTGCACGCTGGCGTGCATGACTGGGTGTTGGCGTGCGTACGCGCATCGCCAACAGCTACCTGTTGCTGGTACTGACCTCACGCGGCACTATACCACGCATCACATGACCAGGGTCACACACGTACTTGCGTAACATGGATACATGAAAAACATTATGAACACTGGATAACTCGGGAGGTAAGGCTAATCGATACGCAACATCGCCCACTCGCTCAAGCACTTCGAACGGGCCAATGAATCGAGGGTGCTTGACTCCGCGAAATGGACTAACTCTAAGAAAAGCTGGCTCGCCAACCTTGAACTGAATATATCATCGATGATGATCGGCTGAAGATTTCTGTCAACTCTGAGCTGTCTTGAGTCGCTGTCGGATCAACTCGACCCGATCTGCGGTTTCCTCGATCATCTTCGGATCAAGTACTCGACGTTCACCGATGTCGTCCCAATAAAGAGGGGAACGACACTTACGACCGTAAAGTGCCTCGTAGGGAGCCATCTGAATAGAAGAATGATAGTTGTTGTTTTTTACGCGAACTCAACGTACGACAATAACGACTCCCACTTAGCACCCCTGTCAAAAACCAAAGCGCGTAACATATCCTCTAGCGTTTGAATGGTCCGCTCGGACTGACCATAAGTCTCCGGATGGTAGGCTGAACCGAACTCTAGCTTCGTACCCATCGCTTCGTGTAAACTCTGCCAGAATCTACTGACGAATCTGGGATCTCTGTCTGACATAGTAGTAACGGGTACTCCGTGGAGTCGAATTATCCCAAGGGTATAAATCTCAGCCAATTTATCCAAAGACATCTTCATCGAAACTGGCAAGAAATGAGCGACCTTAGTCAATCTGTCGACCACGACCCAAATCGCATCGTGATGTTCAGATGACCTCGGTAACCCCGTGACAAAATCCATCGTGACTTCCTCCCACTTCCACTTCGGAATCGGTAGTGGTTGCAGGAGGCCTATAGGACTCTTATGTTCGGCTTTGATTTGCTGATAGGTAAAACATCTCCTGACAAAGTCGGCAACGTCCTTCTTTATCCCTCGCCACCAGAACGACCCTTTCAGGTCATGATACATCTTTGTGCTTCCAGGATGGGCTAGATAGGGTGCGGTATGAGCCTCTGTCAATATCTCCTTCCGCAATGCCTCGACTTTCGGTACCACGATCCTGCCTCTGAACTCCAAGGCACCATCGGCACCTTGCTGAAAACCCTCGACGCCTCCGGCGCGGACTTTGGCATCTATGACACGAACAAACTCGTCAGAAGCCTGCTCCCGCCGGATTCTCTCTCTCAGCATCGGCTGAATCTGCATGGCACTGACACTCCTCGAAATGGCTGTGGGAAGTGCATCGACCACCTGAATCTGCATCCGGGCAAACTCCTGAATCAACTGACTCTGCTGAGTAACGACGTACATCAAGTCACCCCTCACCTTGCGGCTTAGGGCGTCAGCAACGACGTTCACCTTCCCTGGATGGTACTGAATCGAGCAATCGTAATCCTTGACGAGCTCTAACCAACGGCGCTGTCTCATGTTGAGCTCCTTCTGAGTGAAAATATACTGCAAGTTCTTATGATCGGTGAAAATCTCGTATCGACCGCCGTAAAGATAATGTCGCCAAATCTTGAGAGCATGCACAACTGCGGCTAACTCCAAGTCGTGCGTCGGATAGTTATGTTCGTGCGGTTTGAGCTGGCATGAAGCATAGGCAACGACTTGGCCCTCTTGCATGAGGACGCATCCCAAACCCTGTCTCGAGCTGAAAATGGTGAAACTCCGAGAAGGATCGGGAATAGTCAACACCGGTGCTGAAGTTAATCTCTTCTTGAGCTCCTGGAAGCTCGACTCACATCGGTCAGTCCACTCGAACTTCACAGACTTCCTTGTCAGCTGGGATAGTGGGAGGGCAGTCTTGGAAAAGCCCTCGATAAACCTGCGATAATAGCCAGCTAAACCGAGAAAACTGCCAACCTCAGACGGACTCTTCGGTGTCGACCAGTTCTGAACAGCTGAGACCTTAGAAGGATCTACCTTGATACCTGCTTGAGTAATGACATGACCAAGAAAGGATACTCGCTAGAGCCAGAACTCGTATTTGGAGAATTTTGCATATAACTTTTCTCGTCTGAGGGTTTCGAGAACAACCCTCAGATGCTCCTCGTGCTCCTTCTGGCTCTTCGAGTAGATAAGGATATCGTCAATGAAAACAATAACGAAATGATCGAGGTAGGGATGGAAAATACGGTTCATCAGGTCCATGAAAACCGCTGGAGCATTACTGAGGCCAAATGGCATGACGACAAACTTGTAATGGCCGTAACGAGTACGGAAAGCGGTCTTAGCAATATCTGATTCCTTGATTTTCAGCTGGTGGTAGCCTGATCGCAAATTAATCTTTGAGAAGACACAGGCTCCCCTCAGCTGATCAAATATATCATCGATCCTGGGAAGCGGATACTTGTTCTTGATCGTCAACCGGTTATGATCCCGGTAGTCGATAAACATGCGCATGGAACCGTCCTTCTTCTTGACAAAGAGAACGAGTGCTCCCCAAGGTGACACGCTCGGTCGGATGAAACAGAGCCGTAATAGCTTCTGAATTTGTGCCTTAAACTCCTACAACTCCTTCGGCACCATACGATACGGGGCTTTGGATACTGGGCCGGCTCCTGGAATGAGATCGATAGAGAACTCTACCTGTCGGTTAGGCGGTCCTCCTGGAAGTTTGTCTGGGAACACGTCCACAAACTCACAAACAACGGGAACGTCGTGAGGTGATCGTGCTTTCTGAGAATCGTCGACAAGGCTCACGAGATAACCCTGACAATTGCCTCGTCGCAGCATCTTGGTGGCTTTCGCCATCGAAACGACATGAGGTAAGGAACGATTCTTGGTGCCAAAGAATGTGATCAAATCGTCTCCCGGAAGATAAAGGGTAATCTCCCGGTCATGGCATCGAATGTCTGCATGATAGTAAGATAGTAAATCCATTCCGAGAATGAGGTCAAAGTCCCTCATCTCGAGAACATACGCGTCGGTAGACAATATACGACCACCGATGGAAAGGCTAAGATTTGAAGCTTTATCTGTAGTCACTATCTTTCGTCCCGAAGCTAAACTCACCTCGAGAGGATCGACAGCGGTAATGGCACTAACTCCGATGGCATCAAGACATCGTCGTGAAATAAAAGAGTGTCGCTCTAGTATCGAATAAAGCAAAAACTGGAACATTATTAAGTATAAGCATCCCTGACATGGTACCTGAATGCTGCTCGGCCTCGGCCTGATCAACTGCATAGACTCGGGCTTGCTGTCTGCCTCTTTGCTGCTGCTGTTGGGGCGGCCTCTGAGCCTGCTGACGGGGCTGTTGCTGCTGCTGCTGAGGAGGCTGTGGTGGCTGCTGCTGAAGTTTCTTCGGACAGCGGCTAACAAAATGTCCGGGCTCGTGACAGTAGTACCAAATATCCTGACCCATATGACACACTCCGCGATGAAGTCGTCCACAAGTGGGGCACTGTGGAATCTGCTGCTGTCTTTGTCGGGTCCTCCTGTCGGTCTGAACGCCCTTTTCCTTCCTCTTCTTCTCCTTCGACGGTTGGGTAGCTGGTGGAGCTGTGGATGACTGGGCAGGGGCGGATGGTTGAGAACGATCGTGGTTTGCCTCCCTCCGGATGCTGGCGTCCACCTCCTGGGAAATCGAAATGGCACGAGCATAGGTCTGGGTCCCGTGACCTACAATGTTGTGACGGACTGCTGGGTAAAGCCCGTCAATGAAGCGTTGTGCCCTCTGTGCCTCCGTACGCACCAAATCCAGAACAAAAGCTGCAAGTCTGGTAAACTCCCTCTCGTACTCATCCACAGAACGAGTACCCTGCTTGAGCGACAAGAACTGACGCTCCATCTCTGCTCGGTAATACGTGGGGTAATACTTCTCGCGGATTAGCTCCTTGAGCCTTTCCCAAGTACAACCCGCTTTCTCACCGGGACGCATGCTCCAGTAGGCATTCCACCAGAGTCGGGCATCGCCGGTTAGCTGAAGTTGTGCGCATATAACGCGGTATCGATCTGGACAATCCATGACCTCGAAAATCAACTCAAGGCCCTGAATCCACTCGTCCACGATACGAGGATCTCCCTGACCAGAGAATTTCTCAGGATGATAGTCACGAAACTGTGCGACTACTGTGGCCTGGGGAAGTACCGGATGATCGGGTTCCCTACGGGGCGGCATCTGAACATTGAGGAAGTTCAATATTATTGAACACATGAAAAATACTTTAACTGATTACTAAAGTACACAAATCTCTTGACGAGTTGCCAAATATGGCTGGAAAATACTTACTTTAATCCTGAGGAAATCTAGAGTTATATCTGAGTACACTGATCTATAAGTTCTGAACCTGATTCGAGCATCATAACTAAGTCATGATTAATAAATTTCTGAGCATAGACAAAGTAATTTGTTTATAACTTAAAAACATAAATCACCACTTACCTGTAGTCGGCGAGGCGTGAGCGTGACGGTTCAGGTTTTTGCAAAATTTCTGACTTGTAAAACTTTCAGAGACACAGAAACGTGCTCTGATACCAATTGTAACACCCCGCTATTTCATAAATTCAAGAGTGCGCTTTTTCGCAAATTTTCTAAATGAAAATATTTCTTTTGCGAAAACTGATTTGGGGTGCTACCGTAAAATCTGATTTAATCTGAAAAACGTTAATTTTTGAGTTTAATAAAACGGTTATATAATATATTAACCGACTAGTGTCGGATCAAAAGTTGGTTTAGAGTACTGAAAACTGTAGCGGAAAAATCAGTGTAGCCAAAACATAATATATACATATAAACAAAATGTCCTGAACCGGTCGCCCGCTCACTCCTCGACTCCGACTCTGCGACCTGAAAAACATGAATAACGTGGGGGCGTGAGCACTAATACATTGTGCTCCGCAGAAACTCATACTAAAATAATTGCAATATCATGATCGTGGTATATACATAACCTGAACATGAAACCGGTAATAAACATGAACCTGATAATCATCACATGAACCATGACCGTTACCTCATCTGCCAGCATAAAAATGCCGAACACCATGTGCACACTCTAGTGGGCAGACTAGGCCACTAGAACCCAGAATGGACCGGTGACCATTCCAAGCGGATACATGACATGATAATACATACCTCAAACATGGTACCGTAATTATAATCAATGTAATACCCAGTCTGAGTCCCCACCTGATCCGAAAAAATGAAAAGGGCAGTGCTGATATCTGATGCCTGATCAAACTGAAAATATAATATAAACAATTACTAAGGACTATGCTCAGAATGATAAATTAACTGATTAATATGTTAAGATGCTCTACTAACTTAAACATGATATTTAGATTTAATCGGTATAACCGGAACCGGCTAAAACTGAAGCTGCACTGACATGAATTTACTGAACTGAACCGGACCCAGAATTTAACTGAAAACGGGACTTAAAACATGAACCGGGATTTAAATAATAATTAATGAATCAAACCGGTCTGAACCGGTCTGGCCAAACAGCCGGTCTGCTCAGACCGGTCGGTTGGCAGCTGACTCGGCCCACGGCCTTGCTGCGGCTTTGGGCGCGTTTGCTGGTGGGGCTAGGCGCTAATGGTCGCGCATGAAGGTATATCGGCGCTGCCAGACGCTATACGCGTTGGCACCAAGCGCCGCTGGACGCTGCCGGGCGCTGCCGTGCACCGCGACAGGGACTTGGATGCGTGAACGCACACATGGGCGCTGGCTAGACATGACTGGCGCTACGCAGGCACTACTGACGCGCACTACTTTGCGCTGGCGTGCGTCACTGCACGCTGGCGTGCATTACTGGGTGTTGGCGTGCGTACGCGCATCGCCAACAGCTACCTGTTGCGGGTACTGACCTCACGCGTCACTATACCGCGCATCCATTTGCACCACGCACACCCGCCGGTACGCTGCTACCGCGATGTGCGGACAACGCATCTACAACCGACCCTTGTCGGCCGTCCGACGACTTTCTCCGACAACTTAACATGAACTTCATAACATATCATGATTTAACTAACATGAATGATCGTAGCTAACTTACCCAATAATCAAGCCTAACATGACTTAGGACATGGGGTTGGCCGCGGACACGCACACCCTGCGCGGTCTTTGGCTTTAAGCCAAATCTCTCGACCTACTCTGAAAATTTCTTGGCAACATACATTACATGAGCATAACATGACATATTAATATTAACTGGACATGAATTTCATAGGATTTATCGGATAAAAACAACCCTCATTCGATGAAACATTGAATGACCCGTGACGTGCGCTATGTGTGTCGTTCACGTCTTATGGCCATTTCATCAACTAAACCTAAACTTTCTCCGGCTAACATGAAGTAGCTGATTATAAAATGACCAATAAAGCTCAATTAAACATGTATTACTCGGAGTTGTCGGGTAAAAACAACCCTTTACTCGGTCACGACCTCCACGGCCTATACCGAGCACATCATAACATTTCTATGAACTTTTGAATTATGAGCTGAACAATCGATTTATCATGAACTCATTAACATGAAAAGGTGTTTAAGATGTTGTTACCTCTTCAAGCTCGCGAAAACTTTCACAAGATCGAACGTGCTCTCTCACTCCGTGCGTGCGTGCGTATATGCCGTGTGCTTATTATTAGGACTAATTGAGTTTAATATATCTTAACTTTGCTTAGTGTAGGCGTAAGAGTATGCTGAACTTTTCCACCAATATTCAGATTTATAGTTAAATAAATGATGTAAATTGGATTGAAGGTGGAAGTAAAAATCGTGACCAATCACCAAGCACCACTTGCCATGCAACTAGACATTAACGTGGCACTTCTTTGCTTACTCCTCAATTCTAAAGCTTAGTCACCTTCCCTTATGCACTCTCAAGTTTCCACGTGGTTTGGTAATGATGAAATCTCATATGAATATTTGATGCAATACTCTCGGTGATTTGCTTAAGGTTAAAAATTGTTATGCACTAATTAATCACTGCCTTGCTAATGGACGTGCATTACTTAGTTAACACATAATCAATGGCCAACTAGTTTACCATTAGCTTGCGAACAATGAACTTAACTCGGTAAAATTAATTATCGAGACATTAATCATGACTTAATTATCGAAAAATTATTCCGAACATGACGGAATATTCAAAAATTAATTCGAACGCTCCTTGACTGAAAAAAAAAGTTTCGAACGATAACGCTTAACAACATAGATATTTCAGAACTAAACATGACATGATATTAGTAACATGACGGGATATTACAGTATCCCAGTGCGCTGGGTTAATGACATCCCTGAAATGAGCTCAGGAATGAATATTATGCCAAGCCTGCAGGCGGATGTGTTCTGACATAACGATTAAGGATCTAAGTGGTACTAGTTTCGTAAATGACAAAGAAACTGATTAATTATTTTGTCAGTAATTTAATTAATCAACGTACGTTATATCTTAAACATGGGTTGATAAACCGATTAATTAGATTAATATAATTTTATCAAGTGGAGACGAATTAATTGTAATTTAGAGGTAAATGGGGAGAGCAATAATATTACTCCAGTGAAAAGTTTTATTATTTAATTCTAGATTAAGAATTAGAAATTAATTATATTCCATATTTCTTTAAGGATGAAAATATTCCTTCTAGAATATTACCTAGGGTTAGGAGACTATGGAGTCTTCTAGAAGGCAATTAAATATTAAAAATATTATCCTAGATGAGAAAATGAGATAGAAAATAATAAGGATTCATAAACCTGATGAAATAAGCCCATATTTAGCACCTCCTTTAGGTCCCTATTGTAGCCTATAAATCCACTAAGTCCCCTAGCCTCTTAATGTATCACACATGTTTTTTCCTCCCCGAAGGGCTGGAATTTTTGGTCCAACATAAAAGAGAAAAAGAAAGATTCTTCTTTGAGAGAAAATTCGGTTATCGCCGAGAGGTCTTAGAAGAAGAAGATCGAGAAGTTATGGAAAATCTAATAAATCGCTCCACCAAGATTT
>CACSLK010014283.1:3858967-3875642 GCA_902706635.1 Striga hermonthica | reverse complement strand
GTTCGTATCAGCAGAGTAGAATAGGCCATACTCGATTGTACCTCCAATGTACTTTATGATATGCTTGACTACTTTCATATGTGATTCCTTGGGGACAGTCTGATACCTGGCACACAATCCAACACTAAAGCAAATGTCAGGTCTACTAGCAGTGAGATATAAAAGACTACCAATCATACTTCTGTATAGAGTTTCATCAACAGATGAACCTTCATCATCTTTGGACACTTTTACATGAGTGCCTATAGGAGTTTGAGGACATTTAGCGTGTTCAAGACCAAACTTTTTAACAAGGGTTTTTGCAAGAAGATACCATCTTTACCTTGCTTTACCTGAAGTCCAAGAAAATACGAAAGTTCACCAACGAGACTCATCTCGAATTCAGACGACATAAGTTTCACAAAGTGATTGACCAGCTTCTTGGATGTTGATCCAAAGATGATGTCGTCGACATAGATTTGAACAGCCAATAGGTCCTTATTCGTTCGAAGAGCAAAGAATGGCTGATCTACTCCTCCTCTCTTGAATCCCTTTTCCAGAAAGTACATGGTAAGGCGTTCATACCACGCACGAGGAGCTTTCTTTAATCCGTACAATGCTTTCTTAAGCCTGTAGACATGATTCGGATTCTTGGGATCTTTGAACCCTTCAGGCTGCTTCACGTAAGCCTCTTCATGTAGTATCCCATTCAGGAAGGCAGACTTCACGTCCATCTGGTAGACAATAAACTTCATTAGACATGCAATAGATAGAAATATGCGTACCGATTCAAGTCTAGCAACATGGGCGAAGGTTTCATCAAAATCAATTCCTTGAGTCTGAGTGTAGCCTTCAGCAACTAGTCTCGCCTTGTTCTGGGTCACATTCCCGAACTCGTCAGTTTTGTTTTTGAATATCCACCTAGTTCCGATAACATTTCCCGAGGAAGGTTCAGGTACTAACTCCCAGACATCGTTTCTAGCGAATTGTTCCAGTTCCTCCTGCATGGCTAAGATTCAGCACTCATCTTTCAGGGCCTCTTTAGCATTTTGGGTTCAAGGAGTGAGGTGTAGCAAGCATAATGAGAGACACCCATAAGTTCTTTGACCGACTTCTTCGAGTTCCTAGTGACTCTCTCGTTTATGTCACCAATGACTTGCTCGGGTGGATGATCTTTCTGAACCCTTAATGGAGGATCACGCCTAGGTAACTCAGAACCTTCTTGGGTCGCAGGGACAATGTAGTCATTTGATGCTTCAGCATTCTCGACAGAAGGTTCATCTATCTCCTTGTCTGTAGAACTCTTAACACCCTGAGTATCCTGCAATGCCTCAACATTTTCAAACTGATCAAAGGATACAAAGGAACTGACTTGAGAATTTTTTCATCAAAAATAACATTTATGGACTCAATCACAGTGGAGGTACTAGTGTTGTAAACACAATACACTCGACTATTGTTAGAGTAACCAAGAAAGAATCCAATATCCAATTTTGCATTGAACTTCCCAAGTTGGGCACGATTATTATAGATAAAACATTTACATCCAAAAATATACAAGTGACAGAGATTAGGACTCTTACCTTTCCAGAGTTCATATGAAGTCAGACCAATACCTCGACGAAGGTACACACGATTCACGAGGTAGCATGCTGTATTGATTGCCTCAGCCCACCATCTGGAAGAAATGTTTTTGGAGTTCAACATGACTATGGCCATCTCTTGTAGAGTGCGATTCTTCCTTTCAACAACTCCATTTTGCTGAGGAGTTTTAGAAGCCGAGAACTCATGTTAAATACCAAGAGAATCAAAAAATTCAGCAAACTCAAAATTTTTAAATTCTCTTCCATGATCGCTTCGAATACTTATTATGGAAAACCTTTCTCAGTCTGAACCTTCAAACAAAGTGACTTAAAAGCAGAGAATGTATCAGAATTTTCATGTAAAAAATCAACCCAAGTGTATCGAGAGAAATCATCAACGCACACAAAAATGTACTTTTTACCTTGATAACTTTCTACCTGTATGGGCCCCATGAGATCCATGTGAAGAAGTTTTAGGATCTGTTTAGAAGCAATATAGTTCAGTGCATTGTGGGATGTCCTCGTTTGCTTACCTAGCTGACAATGTTCACAAATTGGCTGGTCCTTCACAGCAATCTTTGGAACACCCCTGACTACACCTGCATTAGACAATTTGAAAAGGTGAGAGTATCCAATGTGCCCTAAGCGTTGATGCCATATTTCAGATTCACTCACATTTGACAAAAGTCATTTTTCATTAACATCAACAAGATAACAGTTATCCGTTGAACGAGAACCTGTAAGAGTACAAGAACCTTCACTGTCTTTCACATAACATTTATCACATGAGAAACTGACATTGAGGCCTTGATCAGAGAGTTGACTCACACTCAAAAGATTTTCCTTTAGCTTATCAACAAGTAACACATCAGTTAGTTTAGGTATTCCTCCCAAATTTAAACAACCAGTTCCAATAACCTTATTGCTCACTCCATCACCAATTGTGACTTCCCCATTTGAACTAGGTTGAATGTTCATCAAGTATGAAGGTTCACCAGTCATGTGCCTAGAGCAGCCGCTGTCCAGATACCATTTACCTTCCAGAGAAGTCCTGAGGGACAGAACGGATGAAAAACAGTTGAAGGATTTCTTAGCAACCCACACTTGATGCGTTTTGGTACGGTTATTTGGGAGATTCCTAGAATGGACCTTCATTGGAATGCCAGACTGATTCCAACTCCTAACTGTTCCTGTACAAAGGTCATGCTGCATTTTATAGCATTTAGGTCTTATGTGACCAGTTACACCACAGTAATGACAGATAGGAACAAAGTTATGGTGAGTATTAATAACAGATTTCTACTTGGGAGAATGTACCTTCAAGGGAGATTGTGGAGATGGAGGTTTACTTACAGTGTTTTTTACAAACCTGTCAAACACGTTTCTGGAATGTCTCCCGTGGAGGTTCAAGCCTCCAACTCCAGGTTTGTCACCAAATCCAAGACGAGTATGTTTTGAATTTGAAGCTCTAGTTGAGGACTCAGGAAGGTCTTCCCTGCCAGTGTACCCTATTCCAGTGAGATCTCCATGTTGTCTTCCCAAGGAAAGAAGTTCATTCAGGTCTGTTTTTCCCTTGTTTAGTTTTCGAACAAATTCTGTAGTTCGGTTCAACTCAGCAGAGTTTGACTTCAGTTTGCTTTCCATGCTAGAATGTTCGTTCATGATCCGCTCAGCTTCATTTTTCAGTAGAACAATTTCCTGGTTCCGCTCGGCAAGAAGTTTCTGAGTAGAGAATAGTTCATTCCTCAAGCATTCAATGGTCTGAGCCTTCTCCAGTCCGCCTTGTTTAGCAAGTTTGACATTGCTCTCTAGGATGTAAGTTCGTGCCTTAGTAGTATTTAGTTCACACTCTTTAGTAGTAGTGGAGGCGGATGCTTGTTCGTTCAGCACCCTGTTTGCTCTCGAAAGTCTAAACACTTCATTTGAAGATTCTGAAGAGCCTCAGATGCTTGAACGCACTTTTCCATAGCAAGCAAGTGAACTGGATCTACACACACAATTTGATCTGATTCAGCCTCAGATGCTTCAGTTTCTTTCAAACTTTCTTCAAACTTGGTCGGGGTATGAGAAGTGGTGAGACACATAAACTTCTTGACTGAGGTATGAACCGCCAGATTGATTGTGTACAACGAAGGTTCGTCTGTGCCCTCTTCATCTGAGTCTTCCCAGGTTGCCTTCAGTGACTTATTCTTCTTCTTGAGATTAGCACACTCAAACTGGAAGTGTCCAAAGCCTCAACACTCCCTGCATTGATCCTTCTCGACTCGTTGTGAATCATATTTTGAGAGTGGCATAGGACTTTTCTTGTCCTGCACTACATTCTTGCTGAAACTGTTCCCCTTTTTTCTAGCAAATTTGTTCTTGTACAGCCTTTGACTCATCTTCCCATAGTTTCACGCGATTAAGGCTAATGCTTCCTTCAGCTCACTATCATCTGCCAACGAACCTTCATCATCATCGCTTTCTTCTCTTTCCTCGACTACAACAACTTTGAAAGCTAAGCCTTTACTCTTCACTTTGTCATAATTGTTGTTGATTTCAAATGTTCTGAGCTCTCCAAGAAGTTCATCAACATCCAGTGATGCCACTATTGAAAACTTTCAAGAGCCGTGATTTTCTCTCTAAACCTGGGAACAACGATTCTCATAATCGTCTGGACTTGACGTTTTTCAGAGATTTCTTCTCCAAGCATCATGCTTTGGTTTACCAGATCACAAAATCTGGCATAGTATACGTCAGTTGTCTCTTCATCTCTCATTTTGATATCATCAAATTCAAGAGTTACCCGTTGAAGTATGGACGCTTTGACAGCCGTTGAACCTTCAAATTGACGTTGTAAGACCCTCCAAGCATCTTTAGAAGTTTTGCAATGTACTATCATCTTGTGTCTTGTCTGATCAACTGCCATCATGATCGCTAATAAGGCACGATAGTTGTCTTCTTCTTGAAGCTTCTCAGCATCAGTCCAGTTGTCCTTAGGTTTAGAAACTGTGACTCTCATTGTTGTTTCTTTACCTTGATCGGGTGCTTGTTGCATGACAGGATGCTCCCAGCCATTTTCAACACTCTCCCACACGCCTTTTCCAAGCGATCTCAAAAAGATTGTCATCATAGACTTCCAATATGAGTAGTTCGAACCGTCCAATTGTAGAGGCCTGGACATCGATCCGCTTTCTTGATTCATGATTTGAGGGAACAGACGTCCTATGATCTTCCGTAATGAAGACGAAAACCCACTCTGGTGCCAATTGAAATTTGATACTTGAACACCAAGTATCCAGAGTTGCACAAAAATAGACTAACAAACAGTAATGAATATTCAAACAGTTGCGGAAGCAGCTTTCACCAAAAATTGAACCTTCAGGAGAGCGTCCCACTCTCCCTTTAGATCTCTTTCATTAATGTAAACAACTCATACATCATCCAAGGGTTTACAGTATAGACTCCCTCTACACTCTACTTGAATAATGATTCATAAAACTACTTATCTGACCACAACTCCCTTGTGGATTTTTTAGTTCGAATCCCTCAAACTAAATCAGAATGAACCTCCGAACATTCTGTTACAAAAACTAATATGTTGTGCTTATCACTCAAGAAAAGAAAACAAAAAATGAAACTCAAAAAATTCAAAAAACAAAAGTCGTCCTCAACTCTGGTCTCGTCCTCCTTTTATATTCAGCATCCTATGGGAAGTCTTTTCACCCAAGATAAATGCGCATAAGGAATGTAAATCTCTCGAGCTTCTTCAGCTTTGATTATGGAAAGTGTATATCGCGATCTCCCTTCACTCTAGATTATGGAAAGCGTATATCCCCCTCAATCCCAAAGTCCTGCCAAAATAATAAAACAAATAACCAGTCCTTTGGACTTAATTAAAATTAAAACTAATTCATACCAAAAATAAACTTCCCTTAAATACTTCAGTAAATTTCTGGACTCTGCGAACATCAGAAGGTTCATTGATTTATTGCCAATCTTCAGCACTTACAAAATCAATGGAGGAAGTAACCAAAGAGTTCGTCCATTACTACGAGGCTCTCTTGGGAACCGGAGTTAAAACGGAGGAATGATCCCCAAATCCTTCAGTCGAGACCGTGTATTGGAGTTGATGATTGCAGGGCCCTCATTGCCCCGATCACCGAGGATGAGATCATGAACACACTTAGAGACATCGAGGGTGGTAAGCTCCCAGGTTCGGATGGCTATACTTCTACTTTCTTTCTGAAGAGTTGGTCCATTGTTGGGGGTGACGTGGTGGTGGCCTGCCAAGAGTTCTTCTGCTCTGGCTCACTCCTCAAACAATGGAACCATACGACCTCACGCGCATGCCGAAGTCCTCCCACTCCTCACAAGTTATGGACTTTAGGCCAATTGCGTGCTGAAACACGGTTTACAAGATTTGTTACAAAATCATTGCTAGGCGAGTTAGCAAAGTCCTTGACTTCATCATTGATGTGGCCCAAGCCGCTTTCGTAAAAGGGAGGAACATGAGCGATAACATACACCTAATGCAACAACTATTTCAACTCTACTCAAGGAAACGGGTCTCCCCTAGGTGTATCATTAAAATAGACCTACGTAAAGCTTTCGACTCCATCTCATGGTCGTTCTTGAAACAAGTGTTTGATGGGCTCGGCTTCCCCCCGGTCTATACAAGATGGGTCATGGAGTGCGTCGCCACCCCGTCCTATTCCATCAACGGGAGCCTCAAGGGCCACTTCAAAGGTGGTTGCAGTATACAACAATATGATCCCCTATCATCTTTCCTTTTCGTGATTTGTATGGAATACCTTTCTCGGCTTATCAAGAGCAACATGGCGGTCGGCACGAAATTCAAATACCATCCGATGTGCGAGAAATTAAAAATCTCGCACCTTGCCTTTGCCGACGACCTTGTGCTTCTTTCTCGTGGAGTCCCCCCGACAATTCAATTTCTCAAGGATTGCCTCAAGGATTTTGGAGCTAAGTCAGGGCTTGAGATGGATGTACTAAAGTCCAATATTTACTTGGCCGGTGTCAAGGAGGATTGTCGGGCTACAATCCTTGAAAACACCAATTTACGGTGCGGCTCAATGCCCTTTTGGTACCTCAACGTCCCCCTCACAGCGGACCAAATCACGGCTAGGCTCTTCGATGATATGATCGAGAAAATTGAAAGGCAACTTAGCAGGTGGAATGGGCATACTCTTTCCTATGCCGGAAGATTGGAACTCCTTCGCTCGGTGATCCAAGGCAGTGTGTGCTTTTGGATGGGGATCTTCCACTTACCCGGCGTAGTTAGAACAAAAATAACTCAACTATGTAGAAGGTTCCTTTGGGGATCGAAGACTGCTCCTGTGGCTTGGGATAGAATTTGCATACCACACTTGGAAGGTGGTTTGCGGCTTAGAGATTTGAATGCGTGGAACCAAGTGTTGCTCACCCGGACGCTTTGGAACATGCAAGCAAAATAAGATACCTTGTGGCACAAATGGATTCACAACATTTACTTGAAAGAGAACTCCATTTGGAATTGGGAAATTAGGCCAAATGACTCACCTCTCTTCAAAACCCTCTTTGAGATCCGGCAACTCTTGGTGGAAAAGTCGAGGAGTGAGCGGGGAACGGATGATCTTCTTCAAGGGTGGAAAACTCGAGAAGGTCAAGAAGGGACAAACAAGTGCTATAAATTCCATAGAGCTAGAGCACCTATGGTGCCGTGGAATGGGGTTGTTTGGGGGCTGTGCAATACCCCCAAGCACTCCTTCATCCTTTGGTTGGGGGTGCTTAATCGGCTCCGGACAAGAGATCGACTCAATTTCCTAGAGGAAGACCCGATATGCCCTCTATGTGGAGTTGTGAATGAATCTTCGAGCCACTTATTCTTTGAATGTACCTTTAGCTTGGAGATTGGGGGGAGATTTGCTCTTGGATTAACCTCCGACATCGTCCATCCACACTAAGGAGCCCTCAAATGGACCAAAAAAGAGGCGAGGGGGTGCGGATGGCAAACCAAATTGAAGAAAGCGGCCCTTGAGGCGACCGTGTACTTCAGGTGTTTGAGAACGAATATAAATGGCCGAGTCTTGTCATTCGCAAGGTAAAAACCCATGTTTATCGAACTATTTTTACTACTTATCTGAATGTGCTTATTGATTTAGAGAGGCGAAGTCTCGGACTTTGAGTATGCCTTGGTTTGGTTTTGGAGAGTTGAGATGTATGGGTGGCCAATCACCCGGAATGATATGCTTTTGGAGGATGTTGCCAGTATTTTTTGGGCTCCAGGTGCTAACGGCGCTAAGGGTGGGCTTAGCGCCTCTATGAAGGAACATATGGTGGAAAATGCCCTGCTTTCAGGTACTAGCGGTGCTAGCAGGGGGGCTAGCGCCGCTAAGGGTTCATGCTTAGCGCCGCTATGGATCCATAGCGAACGACTGAGGCTGCAACTCTTTTTCGACTAGCGCCGCTATCCCTTACAGCGCCGCTTGTGCCACGACATCCTTAGCGCCGCTAGCTATGTCTAGCGGCACTAACCCCGACTTTTCCCAGGATTTTCTTGGGCGTGCAATCGTGTGACACGTTGCATAGTGCCGCTAACTGGACCCTAGCGCCGCTAGGCCGGATAAGCAGCGCGAGACTCGGAGCATAGCGTTACATATACTGCCACGCGTACACCGTTGTGATGATCCCCGACCCTATGGGTTGCCGTGATCCCTTGGGACCCTTTTTGCATTTAGTATTCTGATACTTTTGAGTGAGCAACTAGCTTGTAGTTGTCCTCATATATTTATATCGCGTGAATGAGGAACCGACTTGTCGTTGCCCATTACGCTTTTGTAAACCGGTTGTCTGAACTCAGTTTTGATCTTTATATTTACATTTAAAGATAAAAATGAAATGAAATAAGTTCTCAACTTTCGAGCAGTTACGACCACCGCCAAAGTGCACTTCTCAATCTCCGAATATCTCATCTCTGCTCCCTACATCACCGGACTCACATAATAAATGGGAAATTGCGCCACTCCTTCCTCTCGAAACATCACCGAGCTCACATTTCTCTCTCCAATAGAAATGTACAACACCAAATCCTCTCCTTGAACCGGCTTAGCCAACAATGGCAGGTTGGCTAACATTCCCTGTAACTCCTCGAACGCACGTTGAGCCTCATCCGTCCATTGAAACTTCGCACTCTTCTTCAATGTTTTGAATAATGGGCCGCTCTTCTCTGCCACCTTTGAAATAAATCGACTTAGCCCCGCAATTCAACCAGGTAAGATCTGCACCTCTTTAACACTCGTCGGCGGTTTCATTTCCATCACCGCTCGCACATTTTTCGGATTCACTTCGATACCCCTCTTGGTCCCCAAATATCCCAAAAACTTTTCTGACTTTACCCCGAACAAACATTTAGTTGTGTTCAACTTCATCCCATACCTCCTCAATGTTAAGAACATTTCCCTCAAGTCTCGCACATGATCAATCTCCTCCTTACTCTTCACTAACATATCATCCACGTACACCTCCATGTTTCTCCCCAATTGCTCTTTGAAAATCTTGTCCACCAACCTTTGATACGTGCCGCCCGCATTCTTCAAGCCGAACGATATCACCACATAACAATAGGTCCCTCAGCTCGTCACGAAGCTTTCCATCTTCCTATCCTCTCTCGCCAAGGGAATTTGATAATACACATGGGAGGCATCCATCAGGCTCAACAGCTCGCATCCAGCGGTTGAATCACCAGCTGGTCGATCCTAGGCAGCGGGTCCAAATCTTTTGGACACGCTTTGTTCAGATCACGAAAATCAATGCACATTCTCCATTTCCCCTCGGCCTTTGACACCATCACCGTATTTGATAGCCATTTTGGGAATTGAATCTCCTTGATATGCCCCGCTTCCACAACTTCTCTACCTCCTTCTCGATAATTCTATCCATCTCCGCCCCATGGTGCCTTCTCTTCTGCTTCATTGGTCTCACACTAAGGTCTATATTCAGACGGTGCTCGATCACCTCCGCACTTATCCCTGTCAACTCCTCCACCGTGTAGGCAAAAATATCAGCAAACTCCCTCACCAAGCTAATCAGCCTCGACCTGATTGGCTCCTTCAACTCCTTCCCAATCGTAAACTTCCTCTCCTCACAACCTTCTATCATTTGAATCTCCTCGACCTCCCCACCGGGCTGGATATCTACCTTCTCCTTACCCTTCTCCATTCTCTGCCCGTCCTTCTTCGACCTCGACCCACCTGGTCGACTAATCATTTCTTCTTTCGACATAGCCTGCCTCTTTGCCAATTTCTTATTGTTTCTCACCGTCGTTTGATAATAGCTCCTCGAAGTAAGCTGATCCCGTGCGATCTCACCAACGTTTTCGCCCACCGGATACTTGATCGTCATATGGTACATTGACACGACCGCCGGGAATGCGTTCAAGCTCTTCCTCCCCATAATAATATTATAAGATGATTCTGCCCCCACAACCACAAATCTTACCATCCATACTTTCCTCGTCACTCTTGATCCCAATGCAACCAGCAAAGTAACCTTGCCCATAGTCATCACTTCACCCCCATTAAAACCATAAAGGGTTGTGGCCACCGGCTTAAACTCCATGTTCAGCTCCTTGTTAATCTGCACAGAACAATCAGTAAACATCATGTCTACCAAACTCCCGGTATCAATGAATACTCTCTTTACATCGAAACCCGCCACCTCCGCGGTAATCACCAAAGCATCGTTATGTGGCAACACTACTCCCTCATCATCCTCCGTCTTAAATCTTATCTTTGACATGCGAGCAGTAATTCCGACCTCCTCCCTCTTCCTCTTCACCGCTCGAGCATGCTCCTTCCTGACATTATTTGAGTCACTATCTTTCAGTCCTCCTGAAATCATATAGATCGTCCCCCTCTTCAATGGTGCCTCACCTCCTTACCCTCCTTTATCTCCGCCTACCCGCCTCTGCTTCTTTCCTCGACCATCTCCTCTTTCTCTTGACTCATCATCCCCCTCCTCATCTCGGTCTTTCCTCTCCTCCGAATCCTCTCGACACCTCCTCTTTCCTTTTCCCTTTGCCTTATCATGATAAACAAACTCCTTCAAATACCCTGCCCGGATCAATCGCTCAATCACATCCTTTAAATGCCAACAATTCTCCGTGGTATGGCTATAATTCCTATGAAATCGACAATAAAGATCCGACCTAGGACGAGTTGGACCCGTAAACCTCGTCTTCGGCCACATCACATCCTCACTCTCCATTTTCTGCTCAATCGCCTCGAGCACCTCCCCCACATCTTTCCTCAGGGGCGTGAAATAGGGATAGCTCTACCTCTCGAATAGCAGTGGCCTCCCCTGCCATCGATCCACCCGCTTTGATTGCTTCAAATCTCGCCCATCACCCTTGGGCATACTCCCTTCGGTCCAAACCCCGCTTAGGCGAACCCCTCCTCGGTGACCTTCCTTTCGGTGGGCTCTTCCCCTTCTTTGGCTCTAGTCGAGAAACTCCTTCCAGTTTGGCAAACTCCGCTTCCATCTCCTCCAGGTTGATATACTTCTTACACTTCTTCAACACATCCTCATACGATCGAGCAAGGTTCTTTGCCAACGAAGTTCGACAAAGCCCTGCTCGAAGACTCCTTATCAATCCACCCGCCTTCACCTCATCAGACACTGAATGTACCTCCAAACATGTTTGATTATATCGGGCCACATACTTCCTCAGTGATTCTTTCTCCCCTCGCTTCATCGCCATCAGGGTTAAATAAATCTTCTCCTGAGCCACGACGCTCGAGTACTGATTGGTGAGCTTGCTGGCAAAATCACCAAAGTCCACGATCGACCCTGAGGGCAAACTGATGAAACCAATCGAGTACTTCTCCCCCCCTCCCCGCAAGGTCGATAAAAAAGCCCTGCAACATGCAGAATCAGAATATCCATGCAACACCACCATATTTTCAAAAGTTCTCACATGCCACGACGGGTCAGATGACCCGTCAAAAACCAAGTTGGTCTCCCGGAGATTGTTCGGCAAAAGTGCAGTCAGAATCTTCCTCGAGAAAGGATGTCCTCGAGCCCTCCTATCCTGCCTCCCTTCGACCTTGTCCTGCAACTGGTGCAACTGCTCCGCCATCCTCTCCATCATATGATCCCTCACATCTCCTTCACCTCTATAGCTACACTCATCCTCCTCCAAGGTACCGACCACTGTTGTCGGCGCAGTGGTAGTCTGAGATGTTCGGTGAGTAACCTGTTGGACCGCTTGCGCCGCCGCGTTGGCCATCATCCTTTGCATCCCCGCCCTCGTCATCGTCACCATTTGCTGAGTAGGATCCTGAATCTCCGCCTGCGGTGGTGTTCCTCCTTGCACCGCTGGTCCTCCTGGCTGTGCTCCTACCAGGTTTGGCTGAGGCGGCGGTGGCATCACCGTCGCGGCTGCTGCACGAGCTTCCTGGGCGCGACTGGAGCCGCGTCTCCTCCGAGAACTGCCATATCTTGAAGAACAAGCGTGGGAGTGGCCGGCGTTTGCGAAGGGCCAGAGAAACCCGGAGGAGGGCCATGCCCCAACGGCTTAGTCGTCGTCCAAGCCTCATCTAACGACGATTGTAAATTGGTTCTAGGAATTCCGTCCGCCATAGCTACCAAGCTTAACAACTCCAAACACCACTTTTTGAATGAAATCCCCACAGACGGCGCCAATAATGCACGTGTGAGCGTCCTGGCCGGTTTGGAATAGATCGCCTTTCGTTCTCGCCGGTGGAACGCCGGAAACCTGTAAACAACTCTCACACCGGGTAGTTGCTCCAGTGAAGAGCCTCCGATGCTTAAGTAAGTATGTGTACGTTTGAGTAGAATAATAGAAATCGTGTAAAAGAAGAAAGGCTCACCCCCACTTATATAGGGGTGGGATACCTTACCTAAATGTTGCTCGGATTTGGTGAGTTGGCTGCCCAAGCTACCCGTCCGTACTCTGACGTGTCGCGCGCATGTCAGAGGTGGTATCAGAGGTGGTTGTCGCTATCAACCAATGCACTCTCGCCACGTGTCCTCTGCACATGGGATAATTATTCCTCTGAATATTCCCCTGAAAATACGTTAGAGGTTCTTACATGCGCCTGTGAGTAGGTCGATCTTCAGAATACTGACAATCCATAAAGTGGTCAATCTATAGAGGTCGACTCAATTGCTCGACTGCTCGACTGGTCGATACTTCGAGTACTTGTGATGCGCTGTCTGTCCTAGAGTCTTCTAGGTCTTATCTTCGATGTGTTTGACCATCATCCTCTTGCTCGATTACCACTAGATTGGTTCGACTTCCTCATGGTACCACCCCTTCGACCTGTTCATCAGACCGATTTACCCTTGCGGGTATAATATCTTATATTTAATAAATATTAATAATAATAATAATATTAATAATAATAATAATAATAATAATAATAATAATAATAATAATAATAATTCTTTTTATACAGTTCGGTTGGTCGAACATAAATAAATGATATTTGAAAATTTATCAAATTTAAAAATAGATAATCGATATGTAATATAGATTTTCAAACTAGAAAATGTAGTTTGATAGGTTTATGTCAATATTGTGCAATATAAGAGTAATTAATGTGCAATTTACCTAACACTATTGTGCACTTGCATCACATTAATTCTTGATGATTTGGACCAAATCATCTACACTTGGATTAACTTAACTGATTTACTCGATTTAATAGTTGAATTATCTTAAATAATAGAAAGATTTATTATTTATATGATGAAAAAATATATTTACTATTTTCATATTTATATTTAATATTTTGCATTATATTACGTGGAAATATATAGCAATAAAATAGCGAAAGTAATAATGTGCACTCCTGTAGACAATATTGTGCATTATGACTAACATTATTGTTTTTCTCACTTAGTTACATTTTTCGTGGTCATTTTGCCTTTCTTTTTCCCCACGTTAGGTCCTTTAGTTAGTTTTTAGTTCGTTCTGTAATTTATTTTGTGTTTTCCTTATCCTAGTCTTTTCTATGTTTTTTCGGTTGTTTCTCCATTTTCTGCGTTTTTCTCGTCTTTAGTGTTGTGCAGGTCATGTGCCTCGGTCGATTATATTTTGAAGGAGGAAATTTATTTGATGAGCTTAATGTCGTAGTAGGATGCGTTGGCTTCATACAGAAGAAAATGGAATTGAAATTCCCAATCCAAACGAACTCAAACGAGCCCGATAAGTAAGTCGTGCGAGCTGCCCACACCCGTCACGCTGTGCTTATCTGATCAAGCCGTGAAGCTTATGCCCAGAGTTGCTCCCTCCGCGCAGACCTGCACCACGTCGCGATACACCTAGTCCTCGCGCCGCGACACAGCAAACACGCCGCGGCACCACTCCTCTTCGCGCAGCTGGACTTGATCACGCTGTGGCGCCTGCTACAGAATTCTTCATGCGCACGCCCAGAAATCCTTCGCCGCAGCTGCGGCGAAATAAAATTCCAGCGAGACAAAGTTTTGCTTCAAAAAAGTCGCGGCCTCAGAGTTAGTCGCGGCCGTGGAGCTCTACTTCACCGCGGCCCGCGGGCCTCTCCGCAGCCGCGGAGGTCGTGTTTCCTAGAATTAAAACAACAGATTTTCTTAATCGTGGATTATATTCTGATCGAGGGTTTTAAGCTTTCTCGTACTTTTCCCTTCAAAAGTCGTTTTCATCATTCTATTTTCATATTTTTTTTGATGTAGAACACGAAGTTGATCTCGGATTTTACTATTTCTTTTGGATTCAAGCTTGTTTATCGAATTCAACTTCAGGATTTATCAATCGTAAGATTCTCTTTTAATTTTCTCGTTAAATATGAGTTCTTGGGTTGAGATTGCTTGTGTTGATTATTCGATTATGAGTAGCTAAATTCATATGCTAGGGAATAGGGGATTGATGTTTTGATTTTGTTTGCGATTATCATGTTCGTGATTGTTCAATTTATGCGAGTTGATCTTTTACTAGGGTTCTTCAATCATCGTTCTTGAGTTTTGAGAATTATTGAAGGGTGACACTTCAACGTCCAATTATTTTAATTGAATTCGTTTAGTTCGTGCATGATGTTGATAATTCTAAACGGACTAGTTGATTCACCACCTTCTCGTCTTCTTTAATCGACTTTTAGAACCGAAAGGGAAGGAGTCGGTAGAAATAAGCTCGTATAAACTAGGCTTGTTCGTAATTTTATTTCCTAGGTGTTAAATGACTTGTTAACTTGTCGTTTAAGTTTATTCTCTTGTTATGAAGAGTTATTGAGAATGAGTACTTGAACGAGCTGGTTATTCAAATCACTTAACCGAGCAATCTCTTGCTTGATAATTTTATTTTCGAACCAAAACAGATATCCCCGACTCTCTAGCTTCTTAAATCTTGCTTATTCTATGTGTTAGCTTGCTATTTCAATTTGCGTTGTTTAAATTCTAGTAGTCGATAATATAAAACCAAACCAATCTTTGATTGAGAATGTTTAGGAATTTTATTTCTCTTTGTGTGGTTGAGTAAACGTGCATAATATTATGGCTAACCTTCCTCATGAGACACGACACAGTGTTCAAATCTTTTGATTCTACTCCAGAAAAATATTTACAACAATTATTATGCATTATGTTGATTAAATTTTTTGTGTGCATTTCAATTTTAGAAAATTTAATATTGTAGTTTAAATTAAACTTATTTTGCATTTATCAGATAACTTATATAACAAAAAATATATTTAATACATTTATATTTTATTTAATATTTTATATTACAGTTAGATCAAAATAAATAATGATTTCTTTTCAGCCATTTAGTGTCATCGAACTCATTAATGTGCCTTTGGATTGACGCTGTTGAGCAGTCTGACGGCGACTGATGTGCATCGTGTTTAATACTTTTATGCATCCTTCGTTTTTTTTTTTTTTTGAATTAAAAAATAAAAAACTTAATGAGATGTGAATATACACACACTATATAATGTGAATGTATACAATATTTTGCATTTTTAATTTATGATTATTATAAATTTATTAAACTTACTATAAATTACATATTTGGCACATGAACTAAATTGAAATATAGTCAAACTTCATCAAATTGCAAATAGGTCCTTGAAGAGTATTTAATTTTTCTTAATAAAAACCCCAACCCCCAAATTGTGTTATTATTCTACTCCCACCCCAGCGCCACCATCCTTATCGGGCCGACGACATCAACCATTTCTTTCTTCAGTGGACGTTATCTGGTCACCCGCTATAAGATTTTTTTTTTTGGAAATTTTGCCATTGAAGCTCGACCTTCGAGCTTGAAGGTTGAATTTTTTGGTGGCGGTAAGTTGTGACGTTCAGCGATGCCTAGGCCGTCGATTAGACACGATGTCGACGAGAGTCCGGGCGGTGGTGAGATGCGCCGGCGAGAGGCGACGATAAGGAATGGAAGTCACGGCTATTCGACGAGAGTAGGAGCCATGGTGGATATGCTGCCGTCAGAGCGGCGGAGGGCGACGACCAGCGATGACGGGCGACGGTGGGCGACGACCGGCAATAGCAGGCGACGGTGACTGGAGTATTTGTGTGTGCATCTGTATGTAATGTGTGTGTGTGTGAGAGAGAGAGAGAGAGAGCATAAGAGAGATAAATTTGTGAGGATACATGATATAACAACATGTCACGACTCACGTAGGTGAGTTGTTGTGTTGTGGATCTCATTATTTGTGTGTATAAATTCCTACATTACTCTTAATGAATGTATAATTTTTGCTTTTGTTTATCCGTTGGATCATCCGATCAAATGACCACGATGCATTCTTATTTCTTTCACTGAGACCCTTTTCACTGCAACCAAACCTAATGTGAGTGTGAACGCCCTGGTCCGGTTCGGAATAGATCGATTCTTGTCTTCGCCGGTAGAACGTCGGAAACCTGCAGATAACTCTCACACCTGGGGTTGTGTCCGTGAAGAGCCTCCGATGCTTAAGTCAGTATGTGTATGAGTATACTGAAGTGAATAATGGAAAAATCGTGTTAAGGGAGAAAGGCTCACCCCCTTTTTATAGGGGTGAGATACCTGCCCTAATAGCTAAGTCCGTCCGTACTCTGACACGCCGCGCACATGTCAGAGGTGG
>CACSLK010014283.1:3658791-3669159 GCA_902706635.1 Striga hermonthica | reverse complement strand
CGACGTGTAGCGAGGCAGGGCTCTACTATTGCCCTGAGGAGCCCTAAGGACAAGCACAAGGCCCCGAGCCATGGCCCCGACCCAAAGGGGCAAAAGGGGAAGGGCAAGGTCACCATTGAGGGCACACTGCCCAATGAGGTTAACCTCGATAGGCCTAGGGCCAAAGCTACAGGCCTTTTCCCCCACCAGTCCCTCCAGTCAGCTCCCATAGCTACCCATTCCCGCTTCTCTGTGCTTGACTCAGAGTCAGAGGAGTAGTTTCACATTTCCTCCGACCATCTGGGAGAATCGACCAACTCCCCTTTTGATGATGATGATCTATTAGCGGATGAGATAGATTCTCTCACCATCCCATTGTGTATCGAGGCTCCCCCATCATCCTCAGCTCTCATGATCGTAGAGCCCTCCCCCCACCTTACCTCACTCCCTTGCTCACCAGCTGGACCCCTTCTGACCCTCCCTTCCACTTCCCCCTCATCCCCCGCTAGCGGGTCTGGTTCGTCTTTCCTACAGGGCCAGGTGCAGAGCTCTGAGGGATTGGAGCACCTACAGCTCATCCTCTTACCCCAGGAGTTTCCCCCTATACGAGGGTGACCTTTACAGGAGATCCAAGAGCACCGGAGACCACAGACCAGATCGATGACTGCGCAGCTCTCTGCTAGCCGAGCTCTGACCGTACCAGACATACAGACACAGCCTAACCACGGACAACTCTAGTTAGGCAGTCCCACTAACGTTTGACATGTCAGTCACATCGCTTACATGGAATGCCCGTGATCTGGCTAATAGGACCACACTTGCTCATGTTAGATCTCTCATTCGTGAGCATAACCTTGACTATGCGGCTTTCTTAGAGCCTATGACTCGTGACCCTTCTTTTGATGTATATTCGCGATGCCTCGGTTTCCATGCCGGGATGGGAACACCTCTAACAAGATTTGGTTTTTCCACTCGCGTGACTTTACTTGTCAGATCCTTCGAGATAGTGATCAAGTCTTGCACGTGAAGCTCACCGCCGCCATCTTCCAGAGCCGATCTTCCACACTTTGGTTTACGTCAGCTGTACGAGGGTTGGTCACTATAACCTCTAGGACACCATGCGTGAGATTTCTTAGAGTATGGAGGGATTACCGTGTATGATTAGTGGTGATTTCAACATATTCTTGCATCCCGATGAACGCATTGGTGGTGTATCAGACCGCTCTGTGGAAAGATTAGATTTCTCGCATGCTGAATTGGATTGTGAGCTCATCGATGCTGGTTATGAAGGGGCTCCCTTTACGTGGGAGAGGGCCAGATTCAAGGAGAGGCTTGACCGCGCTCTCTACTCAGAGGCGTGGACGAGGGTGTTTTCGACCACGGTTGTAACGCACCTTCCTCGAATTGGATCTGACAATGCCCCTCTTCTGATTCGTTGTCGGTTCTCTATTTCTCCTACTGTTAGAGCCTCCTGTCAGCAGGCCACGCACCTCTATGGGATGCGCAACCTGGAAAAGAAGCTCAAGAGACTCCGCCGCGTTTTGAAGCAGTGGAACTGGATGATTTTTGGTGACATTTCTCAGTGCCTTACTACAGCTCAGACTGCGTATACGGAGGCGGAATGGACCTATGATTTGGATTCTTCGCCAGAGAGAATAGGTCCGAGATGCATCGCTGCCATGTTGAGTACCAGTTGCGCCTCCTCATGGAAGAAGATTTCTGGAAGCAGAAGGCTGTTGTGCGCTGGGTGGCTGAGGGGGAGCGTAATACCAAGTTCTTTCAGGGATTCGTGAGGCAGAAGCGAGTCAAGTCGTATATCCATAGTGTTGAGGATAACGGGTCATCCGTGACCAGGAGTCCCAAATACGGGAGTCGGCTAGGGCTTACTTCCACTCTCTCTTTTCCTCTGAGCGCAATTTTCTTACGCACCCCGACCCAGCCCTCTTTCCGACCATCCCGCAGTCGGTCTACCTTGTTGACCTCTATGACCTCCCGAGTAAGGAGGAAGTCAGGGAGGCTGTGTTTGGGATAGATCCCAACAGTGTCTCTGGACCGGATGGTTTTTCGTCCCTCTTCTTGCAGTCTTGCTGGGAGATTGTGGGTACTGACGTAGAGGAAACTGTGAGGGATTTTTTCTCTGGCCACCAGATGCTAGAGTCCTTCACGGCAACCTCCATCATTTTGATCCCGAAGAGATCGGGACCTAGTTCATGGTCTGATTATAGAGCTATCAGCTTATGCAACGTGACTAACAAGATCATTTCTAGAATCCTCAACAGTCGTCTCGCCCCTCTCCTCCACCACCTTGTCTCTCAGAACGAGAATGGATTCATCAAGGATCGAGTCATTAGTGATAAATATCCTACTGGCTCAGGAGATGATACACGATATCTCTCATGTGAATCGAACATGAACCCTGAACCTCGTGCTAAAGCTAGACATGGCCAAAGCATATGATAGGGTCGAGTGGTCGTTTCTTAGAGAGATACTGTCTCGGATGGGATTCCCTAACTGTTGGATTAACTTTTTGGAGGCGTGTGTGGAACACTGCACATTCTCCGTTTTGATTAATGGTAGCCCCACTACCTTTTTCCTTTATACCCGCGGCCTTCGTCAAGGGGATCCCTTATCCCCCTCCCTTTTTGTTCTGGTGGCTGACTATCTCTCTCGCTGCGTTGACGGCTTCATTCGCGATCTTCCGAGGAGGACCTACAACACGCGTGGTTGTGGGCCTTCTATTTCCCACCTTTCTTACGTAGATGACATTATCATTTTCACTCGTGCGAATGATAATGGGGTAGTTGCTCTCATGAGTCTTTTGGACCACTACAGTGAGACATCTGGCCAGCTAGTCAGTGTTAGTAAGAGTTCTTTTATCATGGACCACCACGTTGCAGACCATTGGGCTCACTAGATTCACGAGCGTACTGGATTTTCTCGTGGGGACTTATCCATCCCTTACCTTGGGGCCCCTTGTACAAAGGCCATCTTTCCCATGAGCTTTTTATTGACGTCCGTCAGAGGATGATTGACCGGATTTCTAGCTGGTCACATAGACACCTATTCTTCGGAGGCCGACTTGCTCTGATCAAGAGCACTCTTTGTGCCCTTCCTCTTCACCTTCTTGCGGTTCTTGACCCCCACCAGTCTACGATTCATGAGTTAGATCAGATCTTAGCCTGCTATTTTTGGAGCTATGGCGAGGGCTCGCGAGGTCGGCGGCAGACCCACTGGGTGAAGTGGGACTCCATCTGTCGTCCCCACTCTGAGGGTGGGCTCGGGATTCGGCATTTCTCTGATATGGTTACTGCATTTTTCTACAGGATGTGGTGGCGCATTAGGGAGGGCAACTCCCTTTGGGCCCAATACCTCTTGAGAAAATATTGCCCTAAAGGTGCTGCCCATCCCTGCAGGGTGACAGCCACCGCTTGGGATAGTCGACAGTGGAGACGACTCACCACTGTTGGTAGGTGTGCTCAGGAGCACAATTTTTGGACCTTGGGTTCTGGGGAGGTTAGCTTCTAGGATGAGTGGTGGTTCGGCGAGACCCCTCTCTCGAGTACTAGGCCAGTCACTCACCTGCCTTTCATGCAAGTGAAGGACCTTTGGACGGGAGTGTTTTGGGATAGAGATAAGATGGAGGATATTCTTGGTGAGGGTGGGGGTTTTAGTTGTCTAGAGATTGACCAGATCAAACAGATTCCCATTTTAGAGGGAGGTTTGGATGGCATGAGGTAGAGACTTACATCTTCGGGTGCATTCTCTACGTCATCAGCCTGGGGAGATGTGAGGCTGGGCAACCGGCCAAACCGCCTCTTAGGGGCCTTATGGACCGACCTTCTCACCCCGACCATTTCCGTCTTTTTGTGGCGTCTCCTATTACGGCGCATTCCCATTGACACTATGATGCAGGCGAGAGGGTTCTCCTTCCCCTCCTGCTGCCATTGCTGTGCTGACACCGGTACCTTTGAGATCGAGACTTTCACCCATCTTTTCTTTGAGAGTGAGACTGTGAGGAGAGTGTGGGAGCACTATGGCAGATATACTCATATACCCCTACCCACTACAAACAGTTTTTTTGAACTTCTGAGTTTTTTCTCACACCGCACACAAAGTAGACACGTGGGCTTCCATATTCCTTATCTGATCCTATGGGCCACCTGGACAGAAAGGAATAATACGAAGCATAAGGATATTATTTCTCTTGTGCTCACATTATTTTGTAGGTTGACAGACACTTATCTCTCCTCACCGCCCTGGGTAGACTCACGACGAGAGACTGGACAGCGTGTACACCACCCCATCGTTAGAGGCCACCACCTCCTTTATCTGTCCAACATCCACGACCCAGGACCGTTGTTTGGCTGAAACCCAAGGCCCATTGGGTTAAGCTAAACACTGATGGCGCTTTTGACAGACATACCGGAGCTGCTGGAGGAGGGGGCCTGATTAGGGATCATGGTGGGACACTCATATCTGCCTTCCATGGGTCACTCCGGGCCTCCTCGAGTTGTGATGCAGAGATTTAGGCACTCCAGATTGGTCTCGAGATTGCCGCCTCGATCTCCTCTCATGTATGGATTGAGATGAATGTTGTGGCTGTCATCACACTTTTAACATCTGGCCACCGGGGCCCATGGCAGATCCAACATCCTCTTATGCGTATCAGAGACACCCTCCGCTCGATCCATTACCAAGCCTCACACATTTTTCTGGAGGAGAATCTGCCCGCTGATTTCTTTGCTAGCACGGGGGCATCTATACCCCAGAGACGCACCTTTCTTCCTGAGGCCATTCCCCTCCGGCTTCGAACGCTCATTCGGATGGACCAGTTAGAGTACCCATCCTTCAGATTCGGTCGACCGCCTCCACCTGCCCCTGACTAAATTTGACACGGCGGATATTTTTGTGATCCTTGTATTTTTTATTTTTTATTTTTCTGCTTTTGATGTTGCTCTATGTATTTCCGACTTGGATGTAGACCTTTGACTTTTTAGCCCTAGTTGGGCCATTGTATTTACAGGTCGGGGGTGTTGCCTCACCCCCCCATCCCAATCTGGGATGTTTATATAAAAAAAAAAAAGATGGGCTAGAAAGTTACAAGTCTACAAGTCCGAACAACAAGTACAAACAAACAAGTTAGAAATAAGAGAGAAAACAAAAGAAAAAGAAAAACAAAAAATGGAAAACAACAGCCAAATTGAGTGCATTAGAAAATTGGGCTAATAGGTGCCTAGGAAAATACTCTGCACCACAAGTGGGTAAAACCTAAAAAACCAAAACGACTATCCAAATATGATAGATGAGTAACCTAGTTGATCCATCAGTATAAGCATGCGAAGGTGGAGAGGAGTCTCGTTCGGCTGAATGATGCGCCTCTAGAGGGTGGATGCACTAATGCAAGCAAAGAATTCAGCGTGTTAGTTCCCCTCGCTGAAGATGTGCGATATTCGGTAGCAGACTGACTGGAGTGTTGATCTAATGTGAATGAGAGGGTGTTGAATCTAACACGAGCCCTAGTGGCCTGATATCAAGAGGGTGACGGCAGCGACGACACAACTCAATCCAATTATGAGAAGATATGGAGGCAGAAATCAAAAGACTAATCTGAAGCGCTTGGATTACAACATCATAGATAATTGTTCATCATTGAATGTGACGTCCTAGTGAACCTGCAACCAACTGGCTGAATATAATGATGTAGTCATTTATTGATGATCGGTGTGTCACGTTGGTACTTAAATTATAATAATAGCTTCTTCATATGGAGCTTATTCCGGCCGCTCTTCTTAAAAAAATTATCATTCAAAGTCTTCCACAGGGTGTGGGCAGAGTTCTCATTCTTGAATTCCTACTTCAGCTCTATAGACAATAAGGACGAATTGATCCACATGCTAAGTGTTGACATTCTTCTAGTCCTTCTCGTCAACGTTGTTTGGCTTCTCTTCATCAATAAAAATGCCGACGCCTTGCTGAAAGACACAATCCAACACTTTCCCTTGCCACATGCCGAAATGACATGTTCCATAGAAGATCTCCAGTGGGAGTCTGACGTTCGGCATCACCGTCCTCGCTGAAATGAGTGCAGAGGATGATGAGCCCTTGATTTCTGCAGCGCCCCATTTGATTTATCGAATTTTTTTGATTATTCTAGTTATCAGATTTTATTTATTGATTTATATTTATTATTATTCGTTGTGATGTCGTCAATATTTGGTACTTAAATTTTATATGTAAGTACTCGATCGTTTTATCTTAAAATGTTCGTCATTCAAATTTTCGGTTTAATCGCGTAAGCCCATTTTAACCTGTTTTGATTCGTTTTCAATATTTTCTTGAGCTATCATCCCGAGCCTCGAACCCTTATTTCCCAGGCCCTTATACGTGGCCTTCGACCTTTATACTTGCAAGAACCCGACCCTTGAGCCTTCGAGCCGAGTCAACCCTTGAATTTAATTGTTCTAAGGCAATCAGAGGTCAAGTTAACCGGAACCTAGCCCTCCTCTGATGTCGCGCTCCCTAATTAGCCCTTGGTCCCCTTGGTGCCTAATATGGTAAGCTCTTAAACCCTAGGCTTATAAAAAGTCATGATTCTTTTCTCCCAAGCCACTTCTCCTCTCTCTTTTCTTTTTGCGCGACGCCACTTCCCCCACTCTCCTCTCTTCCCCCTTACACAAAAAGGCCGAGGGATATAACCAAAACATCACTAAAAAATTAAAAAAAATTATCACCACCCTCATTGCTCCTCTCTCGGCACGATGATGTCCCCGCCAGGCCCCCTCTCCCCGCGAACGCGCGCAAGCTGCTGCGAAGAGCACAACAACGATTATCAGCCACCAGACGCAAACCGTTCGACCCCCACCAACAAGCCTCGTCCATGCTCCATGCAAAACCTGGTGATCAGAGACCATTGATGGCAGTTCCGCACGCGTCCAGCATCTCAATCGCAAGCCTAGCCGCCGAGGCCGCGTCCTGACCGCCCGAGGCCAGCCCTAGCCCGATCCTTCACCCCTTTTCTAAATCCTTGTATGGTGGAAGGTAATGGGTAGCTATCTCTCTAATATGATATGTTTTGTAATGATCTATGGAGATTTTATTATGAGTATTGATGTTTAAGTGAATGATTATGTGAAATTTCGTTGACATTCAAACGGTTTAATGAAGAAACTACCGAATCTCGTTGAATTTCGTAGAAACTCTATAGATTATGAAATTTGGGCCTATCCTTGGTCTAATGATAAAGACCTTGGATATTTTTTATGTGTATTAATCGAGTTATAAATTTTTAAAGTTGAACCAATCGCTGAATTTTGGAAAAATCTTTAAAAATAGAATACTTTGCCTTTTTGTGTGAAATTTGGATGGATTAACTCTCTATTGGTTCTATCTTCATTATAAAAATTTCAGATTAAAAATCGCATGTTCGATATGTGAACTGTATAATTGTAGTTTTGGGGTGTTTCTTACAAAATTGACATAAGATCGTGTAATTGGTAAAATAAATTAAAATTCTAGGATTATGACTCTTTCAGGTTGTTTCTCTTTGTATCAAAGTTTCAAATGAAAACTCGAACCCTGGCCTATTAGAACCAGAAAGCATTTGTTTTGTCCTTGTTCTTACAAAAATTGTTTGAACTGGTTTAGAGTTGATTTAAGGGTCATCCTTTGGTGTGTTGATGTCTTTTTGAGTTATTTATATGGGGTTGAAATTTCAAGTCATTTCTTCGAGCCCTTGTCTTGTGACGTTTGATATTCTTTTAGTATTGAGTTTTGAAAACCCTATTTGAAACCTTCGTACTGTTTGTTGTTCGTCGCTGTATTTGAACTTCGAAACTCAACCAAACGTTTTTTAACTCTTCTGATGAATTAAGTTTCAGTCTTTTATGTTTCATCTCAAGCAAGAATTATGTCATTATCATTTTTATTCTGAGAGTTGTGGCTAAAGATGGGCGATGGGGCGTCCTGTTTTCTGTATTACCAATCATGAATGTAGTCTGTTTTGCTTGCTATTTATGAGTACTGTAACCTTATCGTCTCTTTCTATAAATTATGGTAAAATGAGTTATCTTTCTTGTGGAAAACGAAACGAGTGTTTATCAATTTTATATTGAAAATTGTTTCAAACATTTGATCATTACGCACTCAGCTTTTCGTTTTAATCGCAGAAGTTTAAGTCGGTCATTTATGCTATTTTTGGCCTGTTTCTAGTGACCTGGAAATCTTGATGTCTTAATATTATTTGTAGTTTTATCTCTTAGGTTTCAAACGGCATAAGATTCATTCAAATATCAATTTTTTTTTACAAAATGTTATGTTCAAAATAAAGTCACTGCGCATATAGAGTTGCCAAATTTTCAAGCAACTTGATTTTTATGTTTCCACTTGCCCTTCTTTGAGTCGTTCGAGCCATTTTTTAGCCGAACCTTAATTTTAACCTTGTGACCATTGTTCTGATTCTTGTTCCAAACCTTTGAGAGTTCCAAATTCCACAAAATTCCACGAACTAATTAGTCTATAATGTTCGACTAAGTGAGACTTCTCGTGATTATTTCTAAGGGTTTAGATAATGTATTTAGGAAATTATCTTAATTTATTGTAGGTGTTTGAGGAATTGATACTCGACCTACGGCCAACAAATTGTGTATTATCGCGGACTTGATTTCCAGGTGGGTTTATTTAAATATCTATGCCGTAAGTTGTTTATATTGTTTGGATGGTATGATCAATGTATTGTTGGGTTCTCTAAGGAAGGTCAAAGAACATGCCCAGTATTGACCTTATCGAAAAAAATCCTAATGCAGCGGAATCTATAGTTAGGATGTGGACATTACCTTTTAAAATTTTTTCTGACTCAGAGACGATGTAGAATACCGTTGATGTAGTTCGTCTGAACACCACAATCTAATGGAAAGATAGATTTGGCCTTTTCTCAATTCTAATCGAGAGGTCGAACTGAACTTGGTCGCACAGTAGGCGGGTCTCGACGTCGGGTACAGCGTGCTGGTCGCGGACGGTGGTTGCGGTCGCTAGCAACATGCGCGGGCTGCTGGCGTGACGCGCGAACTGCTGGCGAGGCGCATCAGGTGCTGGGAGCAGGCAGGCATGTTACGTGCGTGCTGTTGCGGGACTCCTATGCCGCTGCGGAGTGGGCGTGCGCGTCTGGGACCACGCGGGCATGCGCGGCAAGGAATCCTGGGCGCACAAGGATTGTGCACGCGTTGCAGTCGCGCGCGCTAGGAACTCACGCAATCGGCTGGAACGAAGGGCATCGCCGAACAAACGAACAACAATGATATGCAGCGGGTGCGAACAGTGAGCAAGCAAGTGTCGCTGGGGCACGCAGGCGGTCGTTGGGCGTCACTGTTGGGACTGGGACCGGGTCTGGCTGGGCGCGACTGCGGATGGTAGCTCGCGGTTGCGATCGACTGGACTCGGCTGGCTTCTGGCGGCAATAGGCGGCGGCGGCGATTTTCGGCAGTCGACGGCGACGGACGGCTGGAGGGGATGACCTGAAATATATGTATAAAAGGCTTGAATAAATTGTACCAAAAAGCCTTCTAACAGATTACCTAAACACCTACTTCGATTAATTTTGGTGGAGCGATTAATCGAATCTCCCTAACTCTCGAACAAAGCTCTTTCTCACGTGTATGTAGGAGAAAAATCGGCCAGCTCTAAGTCTTATGCAAGAGGTTGGGACTTGATGTATTTACAGGCTCCATTAAGGACCTTAAAGAGGTGCTAAATATGGGCTTATCCCATTAGGCCAAGGAATCTTAATCCCATTCCATCTACTAATCCAATATATAGAACTCTCCCACTACTCATCACCTTCTAGAAGACTCTCAAGTCTCCTGACATTAGACAAGATTCTAGTAGGAATATTCCCTTCATAATGGAATAATAAATGTGGAATAAAATTAATTCCTTATTAAATAAAATTAAATAATAAAACATCTCACTAGAGTAATATTATTTTTCTCCCCATTTAGCTCCTAATTTATCAATAAATTCAAGCCTCCATGATTAAATAATATTAATCTGATTGATCGATACCTTTCTATATTTTAGATATAACATTCGTTGATTAATTAAATTACTGACAAAATAATTAATGAACTTCTTATTCATTTCTAAAATTTGTACCACTAAGATCCTTAACCATTATGTTAGAAAATTATCTACCTGCAGGGTTTTAACATAATGTACATTCCTAAGCTCATTTCGGGGACGTCATCAATCGATCGCACTGGAACATAGTGACCATAAATAATCTATAATAATACATCATATAATCATTCTCATTTGCCCAAATACCAAGTATGTCATCCTAATAAAAATAAGAATCACTTGGTAAATCAAATAAACAAGAAGTGAATATATATATAT
>CACSLK010014283.1:3639923-3651393 GCA_902706635.1 Striga hermonthica | reverse complement strand
TAAGCAGTAAGTTTTCTTCATCAAACCTTTAGATCCGCTGCGCATAGGTTTATGTTGAATGTTTGTCTGTGATTTGTGCATATCGAGATCCTCGTGGGTTCCAACAGCTTCTCCCTACTTCCCGAAGCGAACCACACCCATCGGGTGCGACCTTCAGGCAGACATCCGTACCAACATAAATCTCAGGGTGATTACATAGCCTCCAATCGAGTCTCGAGACTCTGCTCGACAATGCAGCACCACGATTATCTGTCGTTCGAGGACGTTCTTCATACGGTTAAGCGATTAACAACAAAACTCACTTAATCAAGAATTAAGTGGTCATACATCGGTTCGGTGGAACTTGGAGCTCTCGGTTCAAAGTTCAAAAGACATGGTTCAAGAGGTTTCCCATCACATTTCTGTACAAAAACTGGTTGAACGGTTCAAAAAAGAATCAACAGTATGGGACTGACTACAAGGTCAAGGTTTGGTCATATGCACTGGCCTTGGGGAGTTTGGCGTTCGGTGATGGCGGCGGCAGCTCTCGTGCGAGTCAACGGTCGGCCACTGCAGTTGGCCTCACGTCTCTCAGCACGGGCGTGCGTGCTCGACCACCACTTCGCGTGGCTACACCCAGCCAAGGTCGGTGTCCGATTCGAGTTACAGAAAAAGAAATTTTTTAATCCCGGGTTCATAATTTCCAAGGTAAACAGAAGGAACAATGGTTTTACACAAAAGTCCCAAACCACAAAAATTTATGGTTCAATCAAAGATGATTCCATTTGGTACAAAACAATTTCAACTGTTTCACGGGTGTCAAGATTTGTAAGGCATAAAACGAGTTCCAAGTCCACCAACTTCCCTGATCAGCACAATCTTCAGCGAACCAAAACAACGATAGAGGTCGGGAAATCTTCCCCAAAAAAAAAATGAAGTTCGGTTCCTTAACCAGGAATAATCCCAATCCCATCGGTCATAAAACGATTAAGGTGGAACGACACTTCTCGACTCCTCAACTTCATATTGAATTAGAGACATCAGAAAGCAAGATTCTCAACTTACCAGAATAGATAAGGATCGTCAGAGATTTAAAATGCTTAACTCCGTCCAAATCTCATCCCATGCAAAAGGAAGAGAAGGCAAACAAAATTCCAAAGTACTGAAATTGAGCAGAATAAAGGAGTCTCGAACACATTTCAAAATTATCTGCCACGCGAAAGGAAAATAAATGAAGGTTTGCAAAGTTTCCGAGAAAGCAAACACTTAGGAAAAGAAAACAAAACTAATGTGGCTACACGAGTCCATGATTAACTTCCTCCACAATCGATTCAAGTCATCCCCGGTTAGTCCTGTTATCGATAATAGTCCCGGTTCTCTGAATACTCCCATACCCTAGGGACTTATTCGGATTCCTACACCCTTCTCTTTTGAGATAATTTACGAATGGTCCTCGCCTGAAGACACTAAGCAGCACTTTTAGCAAAAGAACTGTCAAAGCCTGAGCATAACACGATATAATACTAACACACACACACACACACACACATATACACACACACACACACACATACACACACACACACACACATATATATATATATATACCACAATCTAGCACGAGACAAAGGTCTCTAGAGTACATCCATATGCATTGGTGGGTATATTCCTAAGCCCCGATTTATCATATCAATAAGCAAGTAATGTCCAATAATCATTTAGATACTCATACCTGAGCTGGCGCGACATGACGAAGACGAGTGGTCGATGCTTAACTCAAATAATCATATATGCACATAATTCAAATTTAAGCAGTCTACAGAAACGTAGACATGCTCTGATACCATACTGTAACACCCCCCTATTATTTGACGAAAGTCATGGACTTTTCAAAAGTCAACGAAATTTTTTTCGAAATTCTTTTCACAAATCGTTCGGATTACTCGACATATAATCAACATTTACAAATTTTCACATATCAATTACTCGCAAGAAATTTAAACATCATCAATTATCCAGAGTCAAATAGAAACCACTCTCACAGGGTTTAAAAAAAGTTCCAAAATCAATTATTAGCAAACGGGGCATTTCCCTAAACCAGTGTTCACATTTCTCAAATCATAGATAATCCAGGGTTCGAAATCCGAGATCATAATTACCCAGATCAAAACCCATGCAAATTAAACCCAAGGTTTTAAAATGCAAGGTAATTCCAGAGTTCAACATGATGACAAAGATAATTATAATATAATAGCTAGCGGAAGCTACCCAATAAGGTCCGGTCAAACAATCGACCACCACTCGTCTCTTGCCGCCATGCAGCCGCCAGCGCAGCCTGCATCAATGAAGAGCAGGTGGGGATGAGCACAGATGGAAACCGTTGTGCTCACCGCTATGCGCATGAACAATTAATATAAGTGAGTACAAAAGTAAATATGGCATGGTCACAAGTATGAACATAAACACAATATTTCCCATCTTCTATCCATAATCAACAATCAGCCTCATGTGCACACCTATCAGAATAGACTACATTTGGTCCACGTATTGTCTCCCCGCGGGAACTCTAACGTTGCCAAAGTAGGAGAGTCATCCGTCAACCCCGAGGATTTTAGATGGAAAATCCACTGTCAACCCCGAGGGTATTAGACAGGTCTGCCAACCCCGAGGGTTTTAGGCATAAAATTCATCACAAGAGGAGATTACCCACTCGGGGTACGTTCTATAACAACGGGGATACGTTTGACGACCGGTACAGCTCACGCCGAAAGTTACACATACACATTTCATACTTTGATCATATCCATGTAAGTAAACATATTCACATTTCAAGCCATAGACAATTTAAATAAGACCCACCTGGTATCCGGAGTAAAGCAATAAAAACAGGAAAGCAGCAGACAATCGAGGCACAGTTCGTCAAACACCTACATTCGTTGGGCCTTGTCTTAGAATCTTATCAAGGCTTATCTTAAACTCACTAGTCTTATACATATACATAAGCTATGAAGACTAGCTCGCTTGGCTTTGCCTTGCTAGCTTTGCTTTGAAAACGTTTTATGTATAAGTCTTTTCAGTTGGTGGATATCTTGGCTTGCTTAACTTTTAACACTTAGGACATTAAAGGATCAAATAAACATCACATAGCATGACATGGTTCAGTTATGCCACATAAACATGCGTTTAAACACTATAAGTCAAATTAGAAACCTAAACATGAACTTGCACCAATTTTCAACATGCGCGATGAATTTAAAATGTATGTAGTTTTCAGTCTACAAATCATATCATGAAGAAACTACTTCGAAAATATCCCTATCTCATGCCTCTATCACTTTCATGCAGAACACTCAAGCAGATAAAATCATTTGAAGGCACTTAATACAGAAAACATCCAAAACATAGGTGCAGTCAAAATGTTCAAACAAGGTGGCGGCATTTTGATAATAATTCAAGCTACGGATCACATATCAACATGCATTATATCTCATTCGAAATATAAAAAGCAGACCTATAACTTTCATGAAGGGCATAAGTTTATACGAGCATATTACGACACGATAAACAGGTCACACATTAATTTCACACAAGCTGCCGGGTAGCATGAAAAACTGGACGCGCAACATTCTCGTAAAAATCATAACTTATTCGATATAGCTTGGAACTATGAAATTTCAAAGGTCAGATACAGGCAACTGAACATTCTCCATTTCATAAGAAGAAAAAAACTTCAAATAATTGGCCTCTGATGGCTTAAATTGAGGTAAAATAGCAAACAATTTTCTTCAAATATACAGCACCTTAGAAAAATTGCAACAACTCAAGCTACACAACTCCAATTCATACAAACTCATTACCTGAAGAATCTACACATGGAAATATACAATTGTTTTGAAGAGAACGTTTTTATACGAACACATTCGGGTCATCAAAACACATCACACATTCAACACTTAAACACAGCCATGGTTCATAAAAATTGGGTGTACAACCCACTTAGAAAAATCATATAAAATCAACTGGACCTCTAATTTGCATGATTCCAACTCTTACAGGCAGCTAACTACATATACTACATTTGCCATGAAGAACACATTTTTATACATGCAGCTTACTACATATACTACATTTGCCATGAAGAACACATTTTCATACAGGCACGTTAAGATCATCAAAACTAGTAATGAATTGAGATCAAAGTTTCTTCCCGAGTTTATAAAAAATACTTGCAGATACAACTTGAAAAATTCATAATAAATTGACCGCAACTCCAAATCATAAAATTCTAAAACTCACAGAAACCTAACTCAAAATGCTACAATTTTTATGATGAACACTTAACCAGAAAACAACTTCTATGATATGAAAAATTGAGCACAAACAGAGGCCATAACTTGACGTCTTTCAATCAAATTCAACCAAAATCACACACTCATGAATATAGCAACCAAAACACGTAATTCATATGTTAAGAAAGCCTCACTTTCCATTCTTTAAGACTTGAGCATTAGATAAATCGCAAACACATTGTCCTAGGTCCAACTCGGTCTTATTTAAACACGAGAGAAAAACAACATCTTACGATTTCACTTGAATTATTACATACATTAATTCGATAATATTGAGCAACAAGTAAAATCAGCCCGAGCTCGAAAGAATACCGTTCTCGGGACACGATACGCTAAATAAGCAGGAAAAAGGGCCGAACGGGGCTTAAAGGTTGTTCGTGCGCTCCGACGGGACTCGACGGCTACGTTCGGCTCGCCGATGGAACACCGTAAACTGGAAAACAACACGGGGCAACGGTTGAACTTGCGGGTCGCACGAACAGTGGAAACAGGACTTGCGTACGTTCACTGGCGTTTGCAGCGGGTACACGACTCAAACGAGGGTGGTACTGGTCTCTTAATCGGTGCCGAAACCTCGAGAAGGCTCATCGACGGTCTGGTGATGATGACAGCCGTGGAGAAAGAGGTGAGATCAAATGTCTCCTTCTCTATTGCGTGCTGTGAGATGATTTTTCCAGCGGGTGAAGAGAGCAGCGACGTGATGGAGCACCAGCTATGGAGGTTCGCCGGAAGTTGGTGATTCCCGATCGCTCATCTCGGCTGCAACATGGGCGAATTCGTCAGCCACGTTGGTTGCTCCGTCGAGGCTCGTCGTCACAGCTGGAGGTCGGAGCTTGTTGGTCGCGGCTTGATTGAAGGTCGAGGGTCGTTCGCGCTGCTACGTTTGAGGAAGATCGTTGGTAAGCTTTTTTTCCGCGGTTACGTCAATTGGAGATAAGGGTTCCGCTCGTGATGACGTCAGTCAAGAGAGATAAGGGCGTTGGTACGATTAGGTCTCGATGGGGTTCATGCTTATTTTGTTCGCGATCAGCCTGCTATCGGTCGGCGCGATCTTATGTGCGATTGAGCAGTGGGACGCCGATGCTTGCGATTCTCTTCCTTTTTTAATTTTTTTTTCTATTACTGCAACTCTCGACGGAGAGCAAAGAGGGAGATGGAGGCGATTTACTCTCTTCTTCTTCTGTTCGCGATTTTGAGCTTGAGAGGGAGCAGATATTTTTGAAAAGCTGCGTGGGTTGCTAATCTGATTGAGGAGAGAAGGAAACATATATATGTGCTAGGGTTAAAAATCTTGTATCTCAAGATAACACGTACAAGTTCAAGATTGAGAAAAATCGGGCTCGGGCTAAGCTGGGTCGGCTCTCGGTTCGCTAGATGGGCTCGCGGGTTTCTCAAATTATCAGGTCGGTTCACGTGCGTGAGTTTTGAAGACGCGGGTTTTCGGGCTTGATTTCGCAATTAATATAAACCGAACAATACTTATATATTACGCACATTATTTAATAATAATACATATACACATTTATTTCACACAAAATAATTAATATATACTTATATAATTCACACAATAATATTTGTTTAATAATAATAGGCATTTAAACAATTAAATATTTAATAGTAATAATAATAATAATAATAAATAATTTAGACAAGTAGACAAATAATAATAATGAGAATAATAATAATAATAATAATAATAATAATAATAATAATAATAATATTAATAATAATAATAATAATAATAATAATAATAACAACAATAATAATATAGCAATTATAATAATATTAATGAAATAAAAAAAATAAACAAATAATCCTAAATATTTCACAAATAAACGGCGCATTACAGTTTACCCACCTTAAAAGGAATTCGTCCTCAGAATTCGAAAATGAAACATCCAAACTCTAAAATACAACATCAAACATGAAGGTCGGATATCTTTTATAGTCTCGCCCTCACTCTCCCTAGTTGCATCAGACTTACCGTGCTGGTTCTATTGCACCTCGACGAGATCGACTGCCCGGGTCCTCAGCTGATGAACATTTCGGTCTAGTACGAACACCGGTACCTACTCGTAGGTAAGGCCTCGCACGGTCTGCAACTCGACGAAGTCCACTACTTGTTTGGGGTCATGCACTCCAACAACACAGGCGGTAAAACTAACCGGTATGCCAAGTCTTTGACTCGTGCGAGAGTCTGAAAGGGTTCAATATAGTGAGGCCGAAGCTTCTCCCTACTTCCCGAAGCGAACCACACCCATCGGGTGTGACCTTCAGGCAGACATCCGTACCAACATAAATCTCAGGGTGATTACATAGCCTCCAATCGAGACTCGAGACTCCACTCGACAATGCAGCACCACGATTATCTCCCGTTCGAGGACGTTCTTCATACGGTTAAGCGATTAACAATAAAACTCACTTAATCAAGAATTAAGTGGTCATACATCGGTTCGGTGGAACTCTGAGCTCTCGGTTCAAAGTTCAAAAGACATGGTTCAAGAGGTTTCCAAACACATTTCTGTACAAAAACTGGTTGAACGGTTCAAAAAAGAATCAACGGTATGGGACTGACTACAAGGTCAAGGTTTGGTCGTATGCACTGGCCTGGGGAGTTTGGCGTTCGGTGATGGCGGCGGCAGCTCTCGTGCGAGTCAACGGTCGGCCACTGCAGTTGGCCTCACGTCTCTCAGCACGGGCGTGCGTGCTCGACCACCACTTCACGTGGCTACACCCAACCAAGGTCGGTGTCCGGTTCGAGTTACAGAAAAAGAAATTTTCTAATCCCGGGTTCATAATTTCCAAGGTAAACAAAAGGAACAATGGTTTTACACAAAAGTCCCAAACCACAAAAATTTATGGTTCAATCCAAGATGATTCCATTTGGTACAAAACAATTTCAACTGTTTCACGGGTGTCAAGATTTGTAAGGCATAAAACGAGTTCCAAGTCTACCAACTTCCCTGATCAGCACAATCTTCAGCGAACCAAAACAACGATAGAGGTCGAGAAATCTTCCCAAAAAAAAATGAAGTTCGGTTCCTTAACCAGGAATAATCCCAGTCCCAGCGGTCATTATCGAGTAATGAAACTTTAGCTCATTCGACTCTTCCGACTAACAGTGTCGGCCATCACGTCAGCTCTCGGTTCAAGTAGCTAGCCGTGCCGGCAGTCTTAAATGAGCTTCCAAAGATTACAATGAACGAATATCAAAAGTAAAGGTGGCTATGCACTCCATGATGTACCTATACCAGGCACGACTACCCTCCTTAAAAGATTCTCCAAATCTTTTAAGGTGGAACGACACTTCTCGACTCCTCAACTTCATATTGAATTAGAGACATCAGAAAGCAAGATTCTCAACTTACCAGAATAGATAAGGATCGTCAAAGATTTAAAATGCTTAACTCCGTCCAAATCTCATCCCATGCAAAAGGAAGAGAAGGCAAAAAAAATTCCAAAGTACTGAAATTGAGCAGAATAAAGGAGTCTCGAACACATTTCAAAATTATCTGCCACGCGAAAGGAAAATAAACGAAGGTTTGCAAAGTTTCCGAGAAAGCAAACACTTAGGAAAGAAAATAAAACTAATGTGGCTACACGAGTCCACGATTAACTTCCTCCACAATCGATTCAAGTCATCCCCAGTTAGTCCTGTTATCGATAATAGTCCCAGTTCTCTGAATACTCCCATACCCTAGGGACTTATTCGGATTCCTACACCCTTCTCTTTCGAGATAATTTACGTATGGTCCTCGCCTGAAGACACTAAGCAGCACTTTTAGCAAAAGAACTGTCAAAGCCTAAGCTTAACACAACATAATACTATAACACACACACATATACACACACACATACACACACACACACACACACACACACATATATATATATATATATATATATATATATACCAAAATTCTAGCACGAGACGGAGGTCTCTAGAGTACATCCATATGCATTGGTGGGTATATTCCTAAGCCCCGATTTATCATATCAATAAGAAAGTAATGCCCAATAATCATTTAGATACTCATACCTGAGCTGGCGCGGCATGACGAAGACGAGTGGTCGATGCTTAACTCAAAAAATCATATATGCACATAATTCAAATTTAAGTAGTCTACAGAAACGTAGACATGCTCTGATACCATACTGTAACACCCCACTATTATTTGACGAAAGTCAAGGACTTTTCAAAAGTCAACAGAATTTTTTTCGAAATTCTTTTCATAAATCGTTCGGAGTTACTCGACATATAATCAACATTTACAAATTTTCACATATCAATTACTCGCAAGTAATTTAAACATCATAAATTATCCAGAGTCAAATTGAAACCACCCTCACAGGGTTTAAAAAAAGTTCCGAGATCAATTATTAGCAAACGGGGCATCTCCCTAAACCAGTGTTCGCATTTCTCAAATCATAGATAATCCAGGGTTCGAAATTCGAGATCATAATTACCCAGATTAAAACCCATGCAAATTAAACCCAAGGTTTTAAAATGCAAGGTAATTCCAGAGTTCAACATGATGACTAAGATGATCATAATATAATAGCTAGCGGAAGCTACACAATAAGGTCCGGTCAAACGACCGTCCACCACTCGTCTCTTGCCGCCATGCAGCCGCCAGCTCAACCTGCATCAATGAAGAGCAGGTGGGGATGAGCACAAATGGAAACCGTTGTGCTCACCGCTATGCGCATGAACAGTTAATATAAGTGACTACAAAAGTAAATATGGCATGGTCACAAGTATGAACATAAACACAATATTTCTCATCTCCTATCCATAATCAACAATCAGCCTCGTGTGCACACCTATCAGAATAGACTACATTTGTCCACGTATTGTCTCCCCGCGGGAACTCTAACGTTGCCAAAGTAGGAGAGTCATCCGTCAACCCCGAGGATTTTAGACGGAAAATCCACTGTCAACCCCGAGGGTATTAGACAGGTCTGCAGACCCCGAGGGTTTTAGGCATAAAATTCATCACAAGAGGAGATTACCCACTCGGGGTACGTTCTATAACAACAGGGATACGTTTGACGGCCGGTACAGCTCACGCCAAAAGTTACACATACACATTTCATACTTTGATCATATCCAAGTAAGTAAACATATTCACATTTCAAGGCATAGACAATTTAAATAAAACCCACCTGGTATCCGGAGTAAAGCAATAAAAACAAGAAAGCAGCAGGCAATCGAGGCACAATTCGTCAAACACCTACATTCGTTGGGCCTTGTCTTAGAATCTTATCAAGGCTTATCTTAAACTCACTAGTCTTATACATATACATAAGCTACGAAGACTAGCTCGCTTGGCTTTGCCTTGCTAGCTTTGCTTTGAAAACGTTTTGTGTATAAGTCTTTTCAGTTGGTGGATATCTTGGCTTGCTTAACTTTTAACACTTAGGACATTAAAGGATCAAATAAACATCACATAGCATGACATGGTTCAGTTATGCCACATAAACATGCGTTTAAACAATATAAGTCAAATTAGAAACCTAAACATGAACTTGCACCAATTTTCAACATGCGCGATGAATTTAAAATGTATGTAGTTTCCAGTCTACAAATCATATCATGAAGAAACTACTTGGAAAATATCCCTAACTCATGACTCTATCACTTTCATGAAGAACACTCAACCAGATAAAATCATTTGAAGGCACTTAATACAGAAAACATCCAAAACATAGGTGCAGTCAAAATGTTCAAACAAGGTGGCGGCATTTTGGTAATAATTTGAGCTACAGATCACATATCAACATGCATTATATCTCATTCGAAATATAAAAAGCAGACCTATAACTTTCATGAAGGGCATAAGTTCAAACGAGCATATTACAACACGATAACCAGAAAACAGCTTCTATGATATGAAAAACTGAGCACAAACAGAGGCCATAACTTGACCTTTTTCAATCAAATTCAACCAAAATCACACACTCATGAACATATCAGCCAAAACACGTAATTCATATGTCAAACAAGCCTCGATTTCCATTCTTTAAGACTTAAGCATTAGATAAATCGCAAACACATTGTCCGAGGTCCAACTCGGTCTTATTTAAACACGAGAGAAAAACAACATCTTACGATTTTCACTTGAATTATGACATACGTTAATTCGATAAATATTGAGCAACAAGTAAAATCAGCTCGGGCTCGAAAGAATACTGTTCTCGGGACAAGATATGCTAAATGAGCAAGAAAAGGGGCCGAACGGGGCTTAACAGCTGTCCGTGCGCTCCGACAGGACTCGACGGCTACGTTTGGCTCGCCGACGGAACACCGTAAACTGGAAAACAACACGGGGCAGCGGTTGAACTTGCGGGTCACACGAACAGTGGAAACGGGACTTGTGTACGTTCACCGGCGTTGGCAGCGGGTACACTGCTCAAACGAGGGTGGTGCTGGTCTCTTAGTCGGTGTCGAAACCTCGAGAACGCTTGTCGACGGTCTGGTGATGATGACAGCCGTGGAGAAAGAGGTGAGAACAAATGTCTCCTTCTATGTTGCGTGCTGCAAGATGATTTTTCCACCGAGTGAAGAGAGTAGCGGCGTAATGGAGCAGCAACTATGGAGGTTCGTCGGAAGGTGGTGATTCTCGATCGCTCATCTCGGCTGCAGCATGGGCGAATTTGTCAGCTACGTTGGTTGCTCCGTCGAGGCTCGTCGTCACAGCTGGAGGTCGAAGCTTGGAGGTCGTGTCTCGATTGAAGGTCAAGGGTCGCTCACGCTGCTGCGTTTGAGGAAGATCGTTGGTGAGCTTTTTCCCGCGGTTACGTTTATTAGAGATAAGGGTTCCGCTCGTGATGATGTCAGTCAAGAGAGATAAGGGCGTTGGTGCGATTAGGTCTCGATGGGGGTTCATGCTTCTTTTGTTTGCGATCAGCCTGCTATCGGTCGGCGCGATCTTATGTGCAATTGAGCAGCGGGACGCCGAGGCTTGCGATTCTCTTCCTTTCTCTTTTTTTTTTCTTTTCTATTACTGCAACTCTCGACGAAGAGCATATAGGGAGATGGAGGCGATTTACTCTCTTCTTCTTCTGTTCGCAATTTCGAGCTTGAGAGAGAACATATATTTTTATATACTTATGTAATTCAAACAATAATATTTGTTTAA
>CACSLK010014283.1:3565519-3593350 GCA_902706635.1 Striga hermonthica | reverse complement strand
AAAAAAAAAAAAGCCTACATATATAATAATACTCATGCCAACAGCAAACAATGTGTAGCTGCTATAAAAAGATTGAAATGAGAGGGTAAAGAAGAAAGGGGTTTGGTTTAATTGATATTATATATGATATATCATTAAAGGGCACCGGCTTTTCTGGTGAGATCTGCAACGAACGAGGCAGGCTTGACGGATACACTTGATGCTTTGGCGTAGCTGTACCCACCTTTCTTTCCAGATTCTGTGAAATACGCTCCATTCAGCATCAGGTCCCCCTCCGACAACCAGTTCCAATTTTCCATGCCTTCTTGTTCGTAAATTCTCTTCGTCACCTAATCCAAACAGTCCGCATTTAATTTTTATTGTTATTTTTCTCCCATTAACACACTCATGAACAAAATATATTGATTGATGTAAATACTAAACCTCCTTGGTGTTAGGATTGTTAGATGCATTGAATCGGTTTCCCTGGCTGAGAATGGTCGGGTTGGCACTCCCGCCTATGGCGTACATCTCCCAGTGCGTGTAGTCGTTGTTCACCACATGAAAGTAGCCGTGCCTGCACCTGCTCACAAACAAACAGACAAACAATCAAATAAAATAAAGAAGATGAAGAAGAAGAAGAAGAAGAATCGGAAGTAGTGTACCTAGGTACCTACCTACCTGGGCATTCTCTGGATAAGGCCACGCCCGAAATGGTTGAAGACAATTGTGACCTGCATTATCTTATCATAGGTGTAACTGTCGCTGTGCCCCAAAAGCATGACCTCGTTGTGTTGGCTGAAGTGGCAGTTCGAGATGGTGATTGCCGTGGAGCCCATGATCGCGTCGATCAGCCCGTCACTGCACTGACTCAGCGTTACGTGGTCCACCCATACGTTGGTCCCACCAAAGAGGGAGATCCCGTCCCCGTCGGCCATGGTGCGCCACCCGTAGTGCTGTGGGGAGCTCCGCACCATGGCGTTCCCCGTCTGCTTGCAGTTATGGATCTTGATGTTGTGGATGATGATGTTTGTCACGTACTGGATGGTGATGCAGGCGCCGTGGGAAATTTCGACGTTGGCCCCACGGCCGTCGATCGTCTTGTAGCTGTTCATGATCAGCTCCTCCTTGAGAGTGATCACCATGTCTCGTTTGAATATTATCCAGAGGGGCTCGTCTTGGATGACTGCGTACCGTAGGGTGCCCGGCTTTGGGCTCACAGGGTCATCATTTTCCGAGTCGGTAACGATATAGTACCTCCCATATTTGCCGCCGATGGCATTTTTACCAAAGCCCATACCACAGTCTGCCAGCCGCTTGCGGTCATTGTGCCACTTTTCACCAGCACAGCGCCAGCAGTCGTCAATTGGGTTGCCGGTCTCACATTCAGAGGTGGCACCGAGTCTACGCCTCTCAGTGCTGTTCATGATTTCCCTGTGAAAGATAAGGGGGATTTTTTTTATTTTTTTTTTTTGTTTCCTTTTTCTCATATATTTCTTTTCATATATCAAAATTAATAAATCGATCTCAAATTAATAGTTAAATGGATCCTCACATTTGAACCATCCTTGCCACTTCTTCTGGGTTATCCACAGCATGTTTGTTCAAAGTGCTCACGCCGTGTTCCGACCTAAGTAATTAAACAACCAATATAATATATACATGTCATTTATAATGGATCAAAAAAAAAAAAGAAACAGTGCATTTGCCAATTAATTAATAATCAAATGATAGATAATAAAATTACAAAAGAAGAAGAGACAAAATGTTGTGTGTACCTTCTCAAATCCGAGGTTTCATCTACGGCCAAAGCTCCCACCAAGAGTACAATATTAATGGAAACAAGAGACAAAATATTGTACCCGATTGCCATTACCAAAAACTCTAATTAAGAAAAAACTAATTAATAGCTAGTGTAAACGATCGATCGAGGAGCACCCACTCCTTAATAATTTCTTCGTTTTTATTTATAGACTCCCACAGGGGAAACCTTAAACTAGTTATAACGCCCGTTAACCAGCTGACCAAAGAGCAGAGGTCAAAAGTCAAAACACATGCGCCGATACAACACTAACATGATTTTCTTCTTCATATTATATATATATATATTATATTATATGCTTTTCCTTCAATTCTCCATGCCCAAAATCCTTTACTCATTTTATTTTGACTAACCCGCTTCACTCTCGGTCACCGACGTGGCACAGTCGACTTTTCATTTTTTGTTATTTTATTTTAGTTGGGATTTCTTTCATTTTTCAAGTAAAGTTATATTTAGATACAGTTTTGTTAGACCATCTTCAATCCCCTACTCTTCTTATTTAGATAAAGTTATATTAAAATTTATTCAGAAATAAAAATTAAAAGGTTCGTCAAAAGTACTGAAAATTTATTCAACTAATTAATAATTTATAAAATGTCAAAATAAAAATTTATAATTTGTATTAGACTTTGGTGTCTATAAATAATAATTGCATATGAACTTACTATAGATAATGAAAAATAAAAGTAGTAACAATTGTATTTTTATATTATGTAAGCACCCCTTGGAGCAACTCCAACCGAGTCCAATACTCAAACGCAAACGGATAATTTGTTCCAATCAATACTCAAAACCAAACGCAAAATGCGTTTGATGCCCTTTTCTCTCTCCTCTCACCGCATATATGCATATGCACTATTCATGATCGCATAAATTTGTAATTCATTACAAATTGTCCTTCATTTTTAAATAATTACATTTATGGCCATAGAAACATCTATCACCTCTTTAAATTAATTTGTTTTTGAACAATAAAATAGAGGTAAAAATATTTTATAGATAAAAAAAAGTTTACCAATAGTATGAACCATTACATTATATTAATAATATGAATAATTATTTAAAAAAAAATGTATCCAATTGATTAATAATATAAAAAATTTGAGAAACACTATTGGTCTAAATTAATAATACAAGCTGGTTCTACTTTGAATTTTCAATTATTAAATACATTAATTTGAAAGTTTTGTTTATATATACGCTGCATGAGCTATAGTAATAGATTGGTCTACTAATTAAGAAAATGTTTTTAAAATATTCTTTAAGAAATGAGAATATTTTAAAATTTTGCTAAAAAAATTGAACATGATCCTCTTTCTAACATATTTCAAGATTAAAAAAATAAACTCTACATGGTTGAACTTGAAAAAGAAAGAAGTCACTAGCTAATACGATCAACTAATTTTTTTAAGTTTGTTAAACATGAGATATTATTGAATAACTATTAAAAAAAAAATATTTTGTGAATAAGTCAACATTTCTGTATCTGTATGAATTATATATTGTTCAAACCGAATATAAAACAATAGTGGGTCTAATTTGTGAAGTTTTGTAAAATATATTGGTAGTATTGAAAAATATAAAAATTGATGGGAAAGAGAATATTTTGTAAATATTATTTTGGGTTTGAGAATGAATTTGTTGGTTGAAGAAGAATTAGTGTTTGATGTGACAATTACTGTAAAATAAATTTAGAAATGAATTTTTCAATTAGAGATAGTCTCACCACAACATCGTACGAACATTCCAAAACGTCCCGCTAAAAACATGGGGAATGAATGAATGAATTTTATGCCTTTTTAGTTTACGCGTTTTTCTGCTTTTTTAGAGACCGAAATTTCTTGATTATTATTCTTTTTGTCTAATTTACTAATAAATAATTAAATTAAGCGGTGCTAATTTGGGTACCCTTAGGTCGTTGAAAAAATAGAATACGCAAATATTCTGTGGGGCCAAAGGAAAGATCTTGTTGGATAGAAGCAATCACGTGCATTGCACGGGATAATTAACTGTCTTTCATTTCATGAGGCTTTTTTCATGCTTTATTTGACTAATTAATACGTATTGCACGGGAAATAGATATTAAATGAGTTATTTTTACAATCTTGTCTGTTTAAGTCTAAAAAATAATAGAGTTATTATCTATTTTATACCACTTTTTGGTACAATATATTATACATCTTTTAATCAACGTGAAGTCTAAAAAACAATAGGGTTATAAGCTTTTTTCACATCTTTTAACCCACGTTGTTTTTTAGCCTGAACATTAAATATGAGAATGTTAGGGTTGGTTTGTAAAATAATTAATATATTTATCTCACTAAAACATTTTATACTAATAAAAATATAATTTTAGCATATAATATATCCCTTGATATAAGAAAAAGTAACAGTTTTACTTTTTTTTATTCACTATATAATATTTAATTATTATTTATTATACAAAAAAAAAATACAGTTAAATAGTGTAGTAGAATTGTTATAAAATTATATAATTTTTTTTTACAATATGGATTTAATATCTTTTTATGATATTATAATATAACTATATATATTCTTAATGATATAATAACATGAGATACGAATTTACATAATACTACGTATTTATTCCTTAATGTTAAGATAATGAATTAGGTAATATATGACTCACTAATTTGGAATTTGTCTCTTTTTATATTGACCCCGTTTGGAAGATAGCGAATTGGAGATAAATTAGAGGATCAGACTTAATTGAGGTTTGACCTGTCAAATCCACTATTGAGCCTATTTGGTAAATAGCTTATTTGATAAGCTTTTTGGGCCCAAGACTCTAATTTAGAAAAAGCTCATTAGATCAGCGTTTTGGGATAGAGGATTCACAAAAATCATTTACTTTGAACTTTTTAATTTGTATTATTTATTTTACAATCTATATTGGTTTATGGTGCTAATAAATAATAATATGTCATCCATATGATTAATTTATCTAGAAAAATGCAAAATTCATAACTTTTTCATCAAGTGTTAGTAAATTTTTTAAAAAATAATATATTTATAAATTACTAACTAAAGAATATTAAATGTTTTAATATGTTATTATTAAAAGAATACACCCTAAATAATAAAATGTCCTTATTGGTTATTTTGCAATGCCAAACAGCTATAAGCTTTCAGCTATTTACCAAACACTTATTTAAAAACCGCTAATGCAATCCGTTGGTAGAATAAGCTAATATAATCCGCTATCCGCTGATACAATCCGCTATCTGCTGATCACCAAACAAGGCCATTGAAAATAATAATGTGTTTGAGCTGAGACAACAATTATTTATAAATTCCTTCATTTAAAGAATCATTTTTAAATTGGTCCAAGCGTTGAATGCAACTCGATTTTCTTGTAACTAAATGAGAAGAGATTTTGGCTTTCAAATTTTCACTAAAAAATCACACATAACTATGGATGCAAATCTATACTTATATTAAAGGGGATCCTATTTACTAAATATAGTAGTTAGAAAAGTCAAATTTAATTAATAAATTTTTAATTTTATCAAGTATTTAATTAATGTATTTAATATTTTGGGTATGCAAATTAAATTAGCATTTAATTAGTACCTAAAATATTGGGTATGCAATATTAATTTCGGCCATTTTTAATTTCGGCCTCTCGTCGACTCCTCTCATCGGCGGCTACGTCCTGGTGTGGTCGGTTTAGGTTTTCGTGCCATTTTTAATTTTGGCCTTTTACTGCTATTTTATCCGGTTTTTGATCCAGTTCGTGATTTTCTTTTGTCTTCGTACTGTTGTTGGTTGCTGGTGCTTCTTTATTTTTTGGATATGGATTCTTCTATGGTGGTCTGCCACATTTGCCATGTTCAGGGTCATATTGCTCCATTTTGTCCAACGGTGGTATCCCACATTTGCCATGTTCGGGGTCATATTGCTACATATTGTCCAGCCAGATCACACCGTTCGAGAGGTTCATTCTCTCGACATCATGGGTCTTCTTCTACCGCCACTTCTTCTGTTACAGCGGTTGTCACTACTGAGCCTCAGCATTCGTCTTACACTCTTCAAGACATAGAGGCTATTCTCAAACAGGTTCTTCTTTCCAATTCTTCTATGTCTGCTACCGGAGGTAAATCACATTGGTATTTTGATTCTGGCTGTTGCAATCACATGACCTCTAGCCCGCAACTTTTGTCTTCCTCGTTTTCCGTAACCTCTTTACCTCCTATACATACTGCTAATGGTACTCTTATGAATGTTACTCACACTGGTTTGATTTTTTCTCCTTCCTTGCACCTTCCCGATACATACTGCATTCCTGACTTGGCCTTGAATCTTATTTCTGTTGGTCAATTGGTTTACCAAGGTCTTAATGTTATATTTTCATCTTCTGTTGTTCAGGTTTAGGATTCACAGACGGGACAGCTTCTCGGGAAAGGTCGCAAGACGGGCCAGTTATTTGAGCTTAAGTCACTTCATGTCCCTCGTTCTTACGCTTTTTCGGCTTCTACGACCGATAGTAAGTCTAGTTTCCAGTGTCATCTTCGTCTTGGGCATGCGTCTTCGAATAAAGTTCGTTCTTTATATAATAAGGTCTTTTGGGTTCAGGTAATTTTGAGTCTTTTAGTTGTCTTCATTGCAAACTTGGGAAACAACCAGCTCTTTCTTTTTCTGATAGTTTGTCAACTGCAGATAAACCTTTTGGTTTGGTACATTCTGATATTTGGGGTCCTTCTCCTGTTGCTTCTCTGAGTGGTTTTCGGTATTTTGTTATTTTTGTTGATGATTTTTCTCGTTTTACATGGATCTATTTTCTCAAAAATCGTTCTGAGTTGTCCAGCATATATGTTCAATTTTCTAAAATGATTCTTACACACTTTTCTTGTCCTATAAAGGTTTTGCGTACTGACAATGCTCTTGCGTACAAAGATTCTACTTGTTTGAAATTTCTTTCTGATCAAGGCACTTTAGTTCAACGTTCGTGTCCATATACTTCCCAACAAAATGGACGAGCTGAAGGTAAGCACCGTCACATTCTTGATACTGTATGTGCTCTTCTTCTTTCTGCTCAGTGTCCTGATCGTTTTTTTGGTGAGGCAGCCTTGACTGCTGTTTATGCTATCAATCGGTTACCCTCATCAGTCATTAGGGATGTCAGTCCTTTTGAGAGGTTGTACGGTCAGTCTCCTGATTATACTCAGTTACGTTCCTTTGGTTGTGCTTGCTTTGTTCTCCTTCCGTCCCATGAGCGGACCAAATTAGAACCCCGAGCTCATCTGTGTTTTTTTTGGGTTATGGGGTAGAACACAAAGGATTTAGGTGTTGGGTTCCGATTTCTAATAGGTTGCGTATCTCGCGTCATGTTACCTTTTGGGAGCATACTACTTTTTCCTTATTGTCTAAGTTCCACATTCCGTTTGATTCGGCGTCTCCTTTATTCATGTCTATTACTTCAGATCTTTTTCCAGATACAGATACATGTTCTGACTCTCAGCTCATTGACACGCCTGTCATGCCTCCGTCTTCTGAAGTGGCTCCACCTGTGCATCCTGAACTGATGGTTCGTAATGAGCCCTCTTCTGATTCTGTACTGTTGCCAGCTATTGATCAGCGACGGTCGACTCGTGTAAGTCGTCCCCCTTCTCACTTACTTGATTATCATTGTTATTCGGCTATATAATCTCATCATGAGCCTAGGTCTTTTCGTGAGGCGAGTATTGATCCATTGTGGCAACAAGCTATGGCTGAGGAATTGCAGGCCTTAGACAAGACTCATACTTGGGATCTACTTGACCTACATGTTGGCAAGAAACCCATCGTATGCAAATGGGTTTACAAGATCAAAACAAATTCAGATGGGTCTATTGAGCGCTACAAAGCTCGTCTTGTTGCTAAGGGGTACTCACAGGAGTATGGCATAGATTATGAAGAGATATTTGCACCGGTTGCTCATCTTACTACTGTACGTTGTTTACTTGCAGTTGCTGCAGTTCGTCGATGGTCTCTTTTACAGTTAGATGTTAAGAATCCCTTCTTGCACGGTGCATTATCTGAGGAGGTTTACATGACTCCTCCTCCTGGGTTCTTGTCCTCTGGGAAGGTTTGTCGTCTGCGCCGAGCTTTGTATGGCTTGAAACAAGCGCCTCGTGCCTGGTACGCCACGTTCAGTTCTGCATTGTTTCAGTTTGGTTTCACTACGAGTGATCACGATTCTGCCCTATATCTTCGGCGCTCTTCATCTAGGATCATTGTTTTGTTACTCTATGTTGATGATATGATCATCACGGGGGATAATGTTTCGGGTATTTCCGACTTACAGGATTATATTCGACATCATTTTGAGATGAAGAGTTTGGGTCGTCTTCGCTATTTTCTGGGTCTTGAGATTTATGATTCCTCTGATGGCTTCTATTTGTCTGAAGCCAAGTATGCCTCTGATCTTCTTGCTCGGGCCGGTCTCACTGATTGCCAGACAGCTTCCACACCTCTTGATTATGATATTCGTCTTACTACATTGGATGGTTCTCCTGCCCAAAAAGGACTTCGATGGGAAAGAGCCGTGGAAACTGCTTCTTGAGGATCCTACGTTATATCGCCAGCTCGTTGGGAGTTTGATATATTTGACTGTCACTCGGCCTGATATAGCTCATGCTGTTCATATTGTGAGTCAGTTTATGGCTGCTCCGAGAACCACGCATCATTCTGTTGTGTTGCACATCCTTCGCTATGTGAAGGGCACCTTATTGCATGGTTTACATTTCTTGGCCAGTTCTTTTTTGTCCTTTAGCGGCTACTCTGATGCAGATTGGGCTGGAGATCCTACCGATCGTCGCTCCACTACCGGGTATTGCTTCTTATTAGGTGATTCACTTGTCTCTTGGCGCAGTAAGAAGCAAACCTTGGTTTCCCGTTCGAGTGCCGAGTCTGAGTATCGTGCTCTTACTGATTCCACCGCAGAGCTATTATGGTTGCATCGATTACTTGCTGATCTTGGTGTCCCTCACTCATCCTCTACTACTCTTCATTGTGATAGCCAGAGCGCTGTTAAGATGTCTCATAATGATACGTTTCATGAACGTACCAAACATATTGAGATTGATTGTCATTTTATTCGCTAGCATGTTACCCATGGGACTGTACGACTTGTTTCCGTCTCCTCTTCGGATCAGAGAGCGGATGTCTTCACAAAGTCTCTCCTTCCTGATCGCTTTTGTTTACTTCTTAGCAAACTCAAGTTGATATCTACTATACTACCTTGAGTTTGAGGGGGTGTGTTAGAATATATTTTGTATATATAATTATAATATATTTTGTATATATCTTGTAGGATTAGGTTTAGGCTTATTATGTTCCTATATATATGTGTACATGTCTTGTGAATAATATAGAACATATATTTTTCCCACTTTCTTGGCGTGCTTGTTGACTTGTTGTATTCGCAAATGAAAGAAATGGTAATAAATGATCACATCACTCAGAGTTAGATAACCTCCTCTGTTATTTTTATGTTTTTCATTCTGTTTATATAGAAAAGAATTTCAGGTAATATATAATATGAGAGATAGGCTTTAAAATAATAATAATAATATTAATAATAAACATTTTTGCCGAAATCAAAGCTATATACAATCAAAGCTAAGCTAAGTTACTAGGCCATAGCCTTTTCAATATTTCCAAAATGTATTAGCTGTTCAATTGCAAAATAATTGACCATTTATGCTGAAATTAGTGTTACAGATCTATGAAAAATCGTCCCGGTCAATATTTTTAACTTAGACTACTAATTAGTAATTACCAAGTTAATCAAAGCTAAAATAGTTATGGAATGATTGATAGGAAGGAATGACGTGAGAATGAAATGCTCATTTCTTTACTTATTCCTTATCCCATGATTGGTATATTTTTTGAAAATGAATGGTCATTCCAATGAGAATGACAAAACTCATCTCTGTGGGATTAGCCATTTCATAGTGAGGAAATTTTACTAGAAGGCCTAACTTTTGGTAATTGTATTAATCTAAGGTCTGAATTTTTTACTTTTTCAATAGAAGGTTTATATTTTAAGTTATTCTCACTTTAAGGCTTACATTTTAGTTAAATTTTCATTATAAGGCCCAACTAACTTTACTTTTTCATATAAATATGTAAAACAATTATTATGTGAATAAAATATTATTATTGTTATTATTATTATTATTATTATTATTATTATTATTATTATTATTATTATTATTATTATTATTATTTTATAATTTATATTTTACATACTTATAATAAAAAGTAATAAATATCTTTAGTAAAATATTTTAATAAAAATTAATTTCAACTTTTTTTTTTTGGAAGCAAAAGTTGGTACTATGTATGCTTGTTGAAAATGATATATTTTTGTAGATTATATATATATATATAAATATATATATATATATATATATATTATTTTTTAGTTTTATTACATATCTATATTATTAATATGAATACTATTTCCATTACATATTTTTTGAATTCACTAAAAAAATTAAATTACAAAATAATAATAATAATAATAACAATAATAATAATAATAATAATAATAATAATAATAATAATAATTTATTCACATAATAGTTGTTTACATATTTATATGATAATAATAATAATTTATTCACATAATAGTTGTTTAAATATTTATATGAAAAGGTAAAATTAATTGAGCCTATAATGAAATGTTAACTAAAATGTAAGCATTAAAATAAGAATAACCTAAAATGTAAGTTTTCTATTGAAAAAGTAAAAAGTTCAGGCCCTAGATTAATACAATTAATAAAAGTTAGGTCTTTTAGTAGAACTTCCCCTTTCATAGTTCATGGAAGATTTTCTCGTTCCCATGTGTGTAGGATTCAATTTTTTTAAAAAACAAAATTAACAAATAATAATAAAAAAATATAATATATATTTTTAATCATGATTAAAATATATTAAATAAAATTATTTTAAAAAATAAAATTCAAATAAAAAATTGAAAACTTACTTTTATTTATTGTTTAATTAGATATATTAAATACTTATATAAAAATAAAACTAAAAAAAGCATTTATATATGATTTGAAATTATATTATTTTATTTTTATATATTATTAAAAATATTTTATTTTCTATATTTTAAAAAATTATTAAAAATATATTATTAAAATATTAAATAGGTTATTTTTTATTTTTATATTATTTTTAAAATATATAATTCAAATGAAAAAATAAAATTATTTTTATTTATTGTTTAATTAAAAAATAAAAATAGATATTAATAAAAATATATTAATTTTTATTTTTATATATTATTAAAAATATATTATTTTTATATATTAAAATTATATTACTTGTAAGAGTATATTATTTTTTATATATAATTTAAAGTTTATTTTTATATATTATTAAAAAAGCATTTATATATAATTTATTAAAAGTATATTATTTTTTTAATTTTCTTTTTTTTTTTTTTATAATAAAAAATGATAATGTCATTCCATTCAGGTATTATTTCTTCTCCATACCAAACACATCAATGACAAACTTTTTTCATTCCACTCACATAATTATTTCATTCTTTAATTCATTCCATTCATACCAAATTTCATTCCATTATACCAATCATGCCATAGTACTATCAATAATTTAACTTAGACTACTAATTAGTAACTAGTACGTACCCCGTGCGATGCACGTGATAAGATATTAAATGAGTTATTTTCACAACCTTGTCTGTTTAAGTCTAAAATGTAATATGTTATTATCTATTTTCTACCTCTTTTAATCAACGTTAAGTCTAAAAAATTATTAAGTCGCTCTCTGACAAATATGTATGTAGTTATGTGTTCGTGTCTCATAAGTCACAAAATTATGAATAACATTACAAAGTATTCCCTCAAACTTTTAATCATTGCAAATATATTAAAATAGTTTATATAACAGCCATTAAATACCACTTTCAATATATTTATAAATTAAAAGTACATAAAATTTCTGCTGTGTTCAATTTTAATTAATTTTTTATGGGCTCAATTTTAAATTATCCAGACATTTGGTCAAACGCATATGTGTGTTCAAATTTAAATCATTGGCATTTTGGTCGGTTGAAATTTAAATCATCTCTCATGGTACTGTGATGTGTATTATATATATATATATATATATATATATATATATATATATACATATACATATACATTTTTTAACAAATAATATGTGTTTTATAAAAATAATAATAATTTCACAATATTTTTAAACGTAAAATTTAGTTTTTAATCACAATATAAAAATTATGGTAAATTGTATTAAAAAAGTGTTATGGATAAAACAATTAAATAAAATACTTGATGGAAATAGAATGCATTAATTACCTTTGACTTTTCTTACTACTAATTCTAGTAAATAGAATGCCTTTTTATATAAGTATTGATTACAAAAATAGTTTAAGTTCATTATTTTACCCTTTATTTATTCTTGATCTTTCAAAATTATGGTTTTCGGCTAAAAGTAGTTTATATATTTTTTTTCTCAAACGATAGGAAATTCTCATTAAATCAAATCGAACAAAGCAAAGTTTAGGTACATAACCTCCGAGCCTACCAACGGGTAGAAAATAAAATGGGAGACACACTACCAGAAGTGGTCTAAACAAACCCCCACCCGGGGTATCAAGCAGGCATATACACCCGAACCTTGATCACTCCGCAAACACACAGAGAAAGACATCAGACAGGACGACTACAGGACCCAACCCAAACCAAACAGCAAGAAAGGAAAAAACAAGGACAAACAAGAACAAAACAAACAAACAACAAGGAACCACAAAGGCTAACACACATCTGCAAACTCCCTCTACTCCCTAAGAGCTCTCTTCAGAATGATCACTTCTGGGACTCTTTCATTGTTAAATACCCATAAATTTTGAGATCGCCAGAGCCACCAGAGGATGTAGGTAGAAAGTTAGATCCTAGCCTCTTAGATCTTTGATTTGCTAACTTCACACACTTGCCACCAACATGTTTTAAAGTTTGTACCTTGAAGCTCTATCCCATCCCAAGATATTTGTGTCGGTTTCCAAACTGTTCTTGCTTTACTGCAGTGCAACAAAAGGTGCTCCACTGTTTCTTCTGATTCTCTACATACTAAACAGATAGGGTCAACATCCACTCCCTTCCTAAGAAGATTCACTCCAACAGGTAGGATACCTGTAAAACACTTCCAGATGAAGTGTTTTATTCTATCTCTCACCTTCAATTTCCAGCTCCTCTCCCTAAACATTAAGTTCCTCCTCCTATTGTTGCTACATTCTTCCATGTCACGTTTGTTCACCTTTTCTGTAATGAGATGTGAGTATGAATCTGCCACAGAAAACTCCCCTTTCTTATTAAGGCTCCATCTCCATTTATCTTCTTTATCAGCAGCAATGGTATCAATATTAAGAATGGCTTCACTCATCTGTTCATAGAAGAGGGACTTCACTACCTCTATATTCTAGCCTCTGCCAGTGACCCCCATCAGTTCATAAACCCAGATAGGCTTATACATGTCATTAGTGATGAAACTTGGAGCCACACCTTCCATCCCCGGGATCCACCCACCATCCTAGATCTTAGTTTGATTCTCAGACCTAATTTCTTTCCAACAAAAGGCTTTAAAAGTAGGCAAAACTTTCAGCCAGTTTGTCCACAGCCAAGATGCTGAGTCTTTTCTAGTAGCCTGAAAGATGGAGGTAGCTGGATCGTACTTGCTTTTCAGCCCTTTAGACACAAGCAAATCAGGCTGGTTAGTAATTCTCCACAGCTGTTTCAACAGAAGAGCTTCATTAAATAGTTTAAAGTCTTGGAACCCCAAGCCTCCATGGTTTTTAGGGGTAGCTAGGTTGTTCCAGTTCTTCCAATGAATCCCTCTTTCTTGATTTTCCCCTTTACTCCACCAAAATCTAGCAGTTAGGCTGGCCAATTCTTTGCATATCCCATCAGTGAGTTTGAAGCAAGACATAGCAAACACAGGGAGTGAGTTGATAACTGCCTTAATAAGGACTTCCTTCCCAGCTGTGGACAAATACTCTTTCTTCAGTCTTCTTCTCACAGCCTCAGTGACAAACTCAAAAGCTTCCTTCTTGGATTTACCTATACCATAAGGCAGCCCCAGATACCTTGAGGAGTTGTGTTCAGTCAGCCCATCCAGCATAGCACAAATATTAGTTCTACAGGACAACAGGGTATTCTTGCTAAAAAAGACAGTGGATTTAGCAAGATTCACTTTCTGTCCAGAAAAGTTTCCATACACCTGCAAAATCTCCATCAGCAGCATTGCTTGATCAAATCAGCTTTGCAGAAGATAAGAAGGTCATCTGCAAATAATAGATGTGTGAGCATAGGACCTCCTCTAGCCAACCTCAAACCTTGAAACCTGCCATCAAATGCAGTTGATTCTATAAGTGTAGATATAGCTTCAGAGACAATCAAGAAGAGATAGGGAGAAATTGGGTCTCCTTGTCGCAGCCCTCTTGAAGGCCTGACCAGCCCGCAGCCCCTTCATTCAGCATAAAGGAGAAAGTAGCAGATGAGACACAAAACATAATCCATTGAAAAAACTTCTTATCAAACCCCATTCTTATCATTAAAGAACTGAGGCATTTCCATTCTACCCGGTCATAAGCTTTCATCATATCCATTTTCAAGGCCATTAAGCTGTGTTTACCTGTTCTGTGTCTGTTCAAATAATGGTAACACTCCTGTGCTATGATTACATTGTCGAGGAGTTATCTGCCAGGAATGAAAGCACCTTGGGTTGTGCTAATGCAGGCCTCAAGGCACAGTTTCAACCTGCTTGCAATTATCTTTAAAATTAACATGTACACAACTGCACAAAGGTTTATAGGTCTGTACTAGTTTAAAGATGTTGGATTCTCGCATTTGGGTATGAGTGTCATGAGTGTATGATTCCAGTACTTGAGTAGCCTTCCTGAGTGAAAAAATCTTTGGACAGTGCACAGATCTTGTTTAATGACAGGCCAAAAATGTTGGTAGAATAGTGCAGTCATCCCTTCTTCTCCTGGAGCCTTCAAAGGGTTCATAGAAAACAGACACTGCTTGATTTCTTCCTCTTCTATTGCAGCTGTGAGATCCCCATTCATTTCTAGAGTGATTGGTTGGGGTACTAGATGAAGAATTCTGTCCTGCCCCTCAGAACCCTCTGATGAAAAAAGATTTTGATAATAGAGAGTTATATGCTGCTGAATTTCTTCTTTAGTTTCCAGGACTCTATTCCTCTCATCAATCATTCTGGTTATAGCATTCTTTTTCCTTCTTTGGATTGTGACCGCATGGAAAAACCTTGAGTGTTTGTCCCCCTCCTTTAGCCACATGTTTTGAGATTTCTGTTGCCAAAAGATCTCCATTGAGCACTGAGCCTCCTCCAACTCCCTTTTGAGACGTTTCCACTCATCCCAGTTCTTTCCACTTCCCAACTTCCTCATTTCTTCTAGCTTGAGTGAGATATTTTTGATTTGTTGTCTACTATCTGAACATCTATTCTTGTTCCACTCAGCAATGGCTAATCTTGTTACCTTGATTTTCTCTTTCAGTTGGAAAAATGGGGTACCTGACTGGCTTGACCCTATGCCTTAGTAACCACTTCCCAAAACCCTTGAGTTGAAACCCACCGCTTGTCAAATCTGAATCTGTTCTTATGCTTCTGCTCAGGGGGTTCTGCTTGGAGAGTAATCATGCCATGGTCTGAAGCACTCTTGAAAAGGTTTTGGACTTGAGTGTGTGGGAACCTCGAAAGCCACCCGAAAGATCCAAATGCAGTGTCCAGCTTTTCTTCAACTATGCCCTCTTCATCCCTGTTGTTGCACCAAGTGAACTGGTACACTTTCATGCTTATCTCAGTTACTCCCATGTGGGACAAGAAGTTTTGAAATTGTTGTAAGCTTCTTAAGGTTCTTGGCCTTCCACCTTGTTTATACTCAGCCATATGCAAGTCATTCCAGTCTCCAATCATACACCAATCTTCACCCCATTTATCTTTTTCATCTTGGAGACTCTGCCATTGGGATATCCTGGTTGGAAGATCAGTACTCATATACACAAAAATGAGCCAGCAAGGCTCCTTCTTACTAGATAAATTAAACTCCACTTGAATACAAAAGCTAAGGACTTTCAACTGGATAATAGTTACATTCAAATCCCAACATAACATAAGCCCCCCTTTACTACCTACAGGGTCCACAAAACATACTCTATTCTCAAAACAAGCCTATTACAAACTGATACAGCGATTTTTTTTTTTTTTTTTTCAGATAAAAATAAAAACTTGGGGTGATGAGCTTTCAAGGCCTCTCGGATTTGGGGAACTGTAGAGAGGCCAAACCTCTACAGTTCCACACCAGAGCTAGCATTGATCACTTTGGGGCCAATTTTGGCTGGCTACCACCACCTCTTTACCTGACAGTTAGGATTTTTTATTGCCTGCTACTTGGTTTATTATAGCTTTATCCTCTTCTGTATGTGGAATGGCCTTTCCCCTCTTCCTTTTTGAAGCTCCAAGGTCATCCTGATGTTTGACATGTAATTCTTTTCTTGCAAGTCTCCCAACTCCAGTCTTTGTTCTCTTCCACATCTTTCTCTGCTGAGTTAGAGACATGGCTACTTCTGTCTGTGCTGTTGGTTCTGCAAGATCTTGGACCTTGATGGGTCTCCGCTCAGATCTGGAGTGAACCGATGAAAACAGGCTCAGATCTAGAACGAACCGATGACAATGGGCTCAGATCTGTCGTCGTCACCTTCAAACCGCTACTGAACCGCAAGAAAAACTGCAAGAACTCAACGCCGGAGGGGTTTCTGGCGTAGAGCCTCCGACGCTCAAGTCAGTATGTGAGAGAGAGACGAAGAGAGCTGCTCTGAGAGAGCAGTCGCAGTAATGGAGGAGAGTATAGAATGAATGGGAGTTAGGGTTTTGGGGTTACCTCAGCTTCTTTATATAAGAGCAAGACATTTACCTGAAGTTCCCAAGATGCCCTGGCCGACTTACTGGAAATGTCCAAAATACCTGGGTCGGTTTGCATTCCGTCCCTCTCCTAGTCAGCATTTAGATCCCTTCTTATCCTTAGTAGCTTCCTTCTTATCCTTGACAGCTTTCCTATGATATATCTGAGTGTATCAGATCGTCGGGGGTCTATGAGCCTCAGGACTTCCTCAGTCGACTCGGGATACCAACTCGAGTCGACGGGGCCATCTTCAGTCGTCGGTAGACCCTGATGCATTTATCCTTCTTTCCAGGGAAATCGACTTATTCTAGTCGACACGTGGAAGTCGACCGAGGGATGCCTGGAACCATGACCAAAGATATTATAGGAGTCTGCGGAGAGAGTCGACTTTGGCTAAGTCGACTCGGTTATTTCTGAACCATTGATCATATAAACCGTTATACGATAGTATGGCTATATCATCTAGTCCCCTCCAAAAATTACTCGAAGCGATTCTGAGCTTAAGAGTAAGTTTTTACAACTGAATGTCTCACTCGAATCTTTTCACATATCCTGTCGCATGTCGTTGCTCTAAGTCACGCCCGCTTGTTATTTCGACTCGTAAAGTGACTTGTCTACTCAACAAATTTCGAATTGATTGGATAAGTCTGCATCTTTTCAAATTTAAAAATTCAAAAATTAAGGTCTTGAGCATTGATAAGACGCTTTCTCTCTTCACCGCTTCGTATTCCGGCACCATCTCAACCGTTGAATCTGACTTTAATGAGGGCCAGGGTTTCTCTACCTTCCCAATAAGTATTCCTCCCTTTTTCTCGTCTTCACTGTTCGCACTCAGACTTTCTGAACTCTCTATTTCTTCGACAAATACAACATCTCAAGCTTTCCAGCACTTTTTTCATTTTCCGACGTTCTTCTCGGACCTTTCCGGACTTCTCCGTCAATCATAATGAGTATGATTAAGTTTTATTTGCTTTCCGATTTATTGTTGTGTTCAAAATAAAAATCTTTCTGTTTTTCTGGGTAATATGCTTGGGGCTTCGTATGTTCGTTGGTTTTTCTGGGTATTTTTGGATGACTTTCTAGCGGTTTTCCCTTGTTAGATCTTTAGTTGCAGATCTCTCATTCCTCTTAAGTTTTTTTCATTCAGTAGCTGATTTGATATGAAAAACTAATTCTGCTTCTCTTTAATTACCCTTGATCTGTCGTCCTTGTGCCAAGTCGAGTAAAGCAGAAATGTCTTACGAATTCTTCTCGGTCTTTCCTTTTTTTTTTATTCTTATTTCGAGTCAATTTACACGTTTTTCTCATTCTTTCGACGACTTATTCTTGGAGTCGAACCGTAGTTATTATTATCCTCATCTTTTGATTGTCGCTTTCTCTGTTTTCTTCTCCTCCCCCTTTTTTTTAGATTCCAACTCCGCCCCTGTTTTTTATCCTATTTCTGGTTCTCTTTCCCGCAAAATCGATGACTACTTTGGTTCGGACTTTGTCTACATAATCGATGTTGGGCCGTGTTCTAAGCAAAATATCGAGCCGGAGGGCTCTGTTAACTCCAATGCCTCATCCTTCGGTATCGATTGGGATGTGTACAATCAGGCGCTGCTTTCAGGCACACTTTGCGAGGACCCTGAAGTTCCTCGCGCTCTTGCATCTTCTCGCCTTGACTTCGTCCCTCGAGGTATTCTTCACTAGGCTTTCTTAGACATCCTTACGTATAGGACAAGCCTTGTTCGTTTACTGATAATGACTTCCTCAGTTGAGTCTGTAACTGTAACATGTTCCGTAGCAAAGTTAGCTATTCCTAAGCTCATTTTCTTATGCTCCTGCAGCCGAAATCGATGGCTTCAGAGAGTACAGTGGTCTTCCCTTTGATTGGGCCTTGGTTGCTCCTACACCCAAAGATGACTTCTGTCATCCTCCTAAGGGTTGTTTTACTTTTTTGTGGATCAAATAATGTCGGGATTGCGCTTCCCGATTCAACGCGAGTTGCTGTCGGTGAGTAATCTTTATGATATACCAATAAATCAGTTTACCCCCAATTCCATTCGAATAATGGTGGCCTTCATAGTTGTTACCCGCAAAGTTTTAGGTAATTTTTTTCCCGAATTTTTTCTTTACTGTTACGGGTATAGGTTTAGCAAAGACGCCCATTGTCTGGGCCGTCGAGTAGGCGTGTCCTTCCTTGATGACCTTTCTTCCAATATCAACGAATGGAAGAAGAAGTATTTCTTCATTCGACCTGCTCCTGGTCAATATCCTTTTTCAAACGTGTGGATTACCAGCAAACCCGATCAACGCAAGCGCCCCGACTCTTCGCAGTTTGCGGATATGTTGGAAGAGTTGAATAAACATGTGTGGAGCGCTCGTCATCTGACTAAAGATAGTTCTTTACTTAACCATGTCGGTATCTGTGTCGACAAGAGTATTCCTCGACTTAATGACCCTTGTAAGCTTCTTTGTTTGTCGGTTTTTGTTTTGATTTGTTTATCGATTATTTGGCCTCGCATGTTTGTGTTCGTTCGTTTTGGTATGTATGTATGGCTCGTGTGATTGTTTGTATTGATCATATTTTTTTTTGTCGTCAGTAAAAGCTTTGGCTCGTTTTGAGAAGAAGAAGGCCGAGGCGGCCAACAAGTCAGCTGCTCAGGGGCCTGAGGGAGGCTCGGGCTCTGTTGCCCCTATTGCGGCAGTCGAGACGACTGCTGCTAGGAGGTCTAAAGTCATGCTCCCCTCGGCTTCTAAGCCGATTCAGCCGTCGGGTTCCCATTCCCGTAAGAGGTCCCATGATCAAAGGGACACGACTCTGGCGCCCGACTCCTCGAAGCACCAAAAGAAAAAAGGGCCGGCAGTTGGAAAGATGTGGGAGAGCCCCTGGTTGGAGAAGATGCGGGGCAGCCGTCGCCGGTGAGGATGTAGTCGGTAACCCTTCAACAACCTTCCCGGCTCTATGATAACCCTGATCCCCTTCAAATCCTCAACTACCTCCAGTCGGTTCTTCTTGAGGACGACCGAGCTTGCTCCGACGGTAACCCAACGACCGGGCTCGCTATGCTGCTCGGCTCATCCCTCGGGTAGGCTTAATCTTGTGTTTGTTTGCTTCTTTCTTTCTTTTCTTTTTTTTTTAGTATTATGTCGACTTCTTATCATCTCGTTTGTTCGTTCTTTTTTCAGCTTCTCGTCTGTATTCTCCTGACTATGATCGAGGAGGCGACCTCTCCCGAAACCAATGTCAAGGTTTTGGGGGAGAAATACGCGGCCAAGTACGATGAGCTCGCGGCCAAGAAAGAGGAACTCGAGGCTGCTAATGCCATGATTGCCAAGCTCTGCTCTGATAAGGAGGCGGTCGTTCGAAAGGCTGAGCGGCTGAGAGTCGACCTGATCAAGGCCAATGACGAGGTCTTGGTCGAGAGGGAAAATGGGGTTTAGGAAGGTCGACGGACCTTCTTGAAGTCTACAACAGGGGCAGTTTTTCTTGACCATTACCGCAAGGCTGTGGTCGAGGCATTCTGTGCTTCCTCCGACTTTCTCGACGAGCTTGTTCACGCGGCGATCCAATACTTTTATTACGCTTGCGATATGTGGGAGCAAGTCGTGACTAAGCCAGACTTCTCGGGGAAAATTGACCGGGAGGCCGTGAAGCTAACTCTCCCCGACCCTATCGGCTACAAGGAGGCAGTTCTCCCTCCCGGCTATGCGTGGTGGAGTGGCCTTGCGGCCAAGGCTATTCATTCGGCTGAGCTCTCCTCTCAGCTTGAGGTCCCCCCACTTCCCTTGGTCGGCCCGGTTGAGTTGGTTGAGCCAAGTGGCGCCGACTATGAAGAAGAGGTGGTCGACGAGGAGATTGAAGTTGAGCGGCCGGGTATGGAGTCCATCGGGAAGGTGGTAGTCGAGCGGTCCTGCACAGAGCCGATCGGGGAGGCGGAAGGCGCTGGGACTGAGCCGATTGGCGATGAGGGTGGGGATGCCGTTGAGAAGTCGACAGCCGACTCCCGGAAGGCTTAGATTTTTTTGTTTTAGTTGTAATATTTGTATTTCTTTTTGTGCTCTTTTCCTCTTCTTTTCTTTGCCATCTCAGCCTATTTTCCAATGTAAAGGCTAAGATGGTTTCGGATGTAACACATTTCCTTATAATATAATGTTTATTACTATCTTCTATATTTTGTCGTCTCCTCGTAGCTGTAGTTTTTCATTTAATTGTTTGGTTCTTTATCTTGACTTACTGTCTTCTCCCCACCCTTCTTGCGAGCTTGTCAAGGTCGAGCAATAATGTCGACAGCTTCCTTGCTTGTTGAATCAAAAATTTCTTAAGTCGTCTTCTCCCAACCCTTCTTGCGAGTTGGTCGAAGTCGAGCAATAACTAGCTGTCGAATTAAATTTTTCAAGTCGTCTTCTCCCAACCCTTCTTGCGAGCTGGTCGAAGTCGAGCAATAATTCCTACAGCTTCATAGCTGTTGAATCAAATTTTTTCAAGTCGTCCTCTCCCAACCCTTCTTGCGAGCTGGTCGAAGTCGAGCAATAATTACTCCAGCTTCATAGCTGTCAAATCTAATTTTTCAAGTCGTCTTCTCCCAACCCTTCCTGCGAGCTGGTCGAAGTCGAGCAATAATTTCTACAGCTTCATAGCTGTTGAATCAAATTTTTTCATGTCGTCCTTTCCCAACCCTTCTTGCGAGCTGGTCGAAGTCGAGCAATAATTACTACAGCTTCATAGCTGTCGAATCAAATTTTTCAAGTCGTCTTCTCCCAACCCTTCCTGCGAGCTGGTCGAAGTCAAGCAATAATTTTTACAGCTTCATATCCGTTGAATCAAACTTTTTCAAGTTGTCCTCTCCCAACCCTTCTTGCGAGCTAGTCGAAGTCGAGCAATAATTACTACAGGTTCATAGCTGTCGAATCAAAATTTTCAAGTCGTCTTTTCCCAACCCTTCCTGCGAGTTGGTCGAAGTCGAGCAATAATTACTACAGCTTCATAGCTGTCGAATCAAATTTTTCAAGTCATCTTCTCCCAACCCTTACTGCGAGCTGGTCGAAGTCGAGCAATAATGTCAATAGCTTCATAGTTGTTTGAGTTGACCTCATGGCCGTGTGTGATCATTTTTTTTTTTTTGTTGATGGGTTGAGCCGGCTATATATCTGTTTTGAAAAATTCGATATATTCTGGTAATCGTGCTGAAATCGATGCAAAAAGGGGTCGATTGTCACTTCTTCTAGACATGGGGATATCTGATTTTCCCTGGTTACTTATCATGCCTCGCTATTTGGGTCGAATATTCTTCATTAATCACCATCTTTTAAGATAAGTCTTCATACTGACGCGCGTCCCGTCAATCGCTTTTTTTTTTTTATTTCGAATTTCAACAACTCCTATGATTGACGTGCGTCCCGTCAATCGCTGACTCCTCGTATTATGTGCCTCATCCAGATCGTTGGTTTCTTTGTCAATCAAACGGCTAACATCTATCCTCATCTCTTATAAATATGATTGAACTTTTTCTTTAAACACTTTTTCTTCTTCTAAATTTTCTCTGCAATTCCCGTGACCTAGCAATCCGAGGTTTTCCCGCGACTGTTTCTGCAACCCCGACGTCTTACTTAATTTTTAAGTCATCATGAGTAACATGGGTAAGTACTTACTCTCTCTACCACTCTATTCTTTCTTCTTTTCTTATTTTTCTGGGTTTCTGGGCTTTTCTGCACCCTTGTGTGTTCTTCGTGTTCTTTGAACTTCTCCTGAAGATTTTGTGTTGAATCTTGCATGCACATTCTCTATTCTGATTAACTGTTAGTGTGCAGCTGGGTTATAGCGTGTACCCGCTTGACGGCTTTTATCATGTCGATTCTTATCGACACCAACTTTTTTCCTTTCTGTACTTTCCTCGAGTTGGCCTCATGTCGGCTTGCCATCGTATCTTCAACGAATCGTACCATATTTCTCTTATTCTTAGTGTTTTTGTCGACTTACGTAAGTCGATTGTGCTTTTTTTGATTTCGTTTCGTGATGACTGATCTTCGCTTTCGGTTCTTTTTTTTCTAGCTTCCAATTCCGGCTCTTCGCCTGACACTCTCGACAAACTGATCGATAGGGGCCTCGACCAATCCGACTCAAGCTCAGTCGAGATAGTCGGCTATAGGATGGTTAACGCTTCTCCTTCTTTCTCGTGCGCTTCTACCCCAAAGGTCGACTGGGATTAATATGATCAGGCACTGTTAGACGGTGGTTTAGTAGAGGTCTCAAGGAGTCCCCAGGGGGATTATCCTCGCCTCGACTTGATTCCTCGAGGTATTCCCCTTAGTTTGTTAGATATTCCTGTATATAGCACCAGTCCTGTACCTATATCAATAATTAATCCTCTCGTCGACCCCCGAGAGGTTGTATCCATAGCCTGCCCTCTAACCAAATTGGCCACTTTAAATTATTTTTCTTACGCCTTTGGGGCTCAAGTCGAGAGCTTTAGGCAATTTAGCGGGCTTCCCTCCGACTGGGAGTTGGTTGCTCGAGGCCCTGACAGCGAGTTAACCTGTCCCCCGCAGGGCTGTCATCCTTTTTTTGTTGACCAAGTTATTTTTGGTCTCCGCTTTCCTATCCAAGTTGAGCTTTTGGAGATAAGTTATCTGTATAGTATTCCAATAAATCAATTCTCCCCGAACGCTTTGTGTATTATGATAGCCTTTATCGTTGTTTCTCGCATAGTCCTTCATTTTTTCTCAGCCAAATTTTTCCATTATTGTTATAGCTACCAACTCCAAAAGGAAGCCCACTGCTTAATTCGCTGTTCCGGCGTCACCTTTCTCGACGACCTTTCCTCGAATATTACGGAATGGAAGTCAGAATTCATGTTTATTCGTCCCCCCGTCGGTGCTTATCCTTATGTAAATAATTGGATAAGCATAAAGGTGAAACAGACAAAATGATCTCATTCCGAGAATTTCTAAAAGCTCTTAGAAGAGCTGAATAAACATACTTATAGTGCTCGATGTATAATAAGAGATCGTGAATTAGTCAATCACGCTCGAATCATTCTGTATGATGATCTTTCTCGACTTGATGATCCTCGTAAGCCTTTTAACATTTCTCATAACGTCGAGTTTTACTTCTATTTTCTTTCATCCTTGCTTGATTATTTTGTTTTTGTTTCAGTCAAAGCACTCAAGCGCTTTGAGGTGAAGAAAGAACAACCCATGGGTCCGTCGGCAGGCGGATCTGCTCCTCCTCCGCCTGGTGGGTCCGGATCGAAGTCGGCTGCTGCCGCTAAGCGATCTAACCCTTTAGGGCCTGTAACCGTAAGAGGCCTCAAGACGACCGGGCCCCCTCCCTGCTTCCCGAAAACCTTAAGCGTCGTAAAGTCGACAAAGGCAAGGAGAAAGTTGTTGAGAGGAGTGCTGCCTCTACCGTCACATACAAGGACGTGATGGTCAAAATGCCGTCTCGGCTCTGGAATCATCCAGAGCCGCATAAGGTGGCGAGATACCTCAATTCTCTACTCCCCGAGGCCGACAAGGCCCGCGTCGAGGGGAATGATTACGAGCGCTCTTGTACGCTACCCAGTGCCTTACTCGGGTGTGTGCTTTGTACTTGAGTTTAACGTTTATGTTTATATATTTTGTAATATTTGCTTACTCGTTTTTCTTTGTAGTTCTTAGCAGCCATTCTTCCTGGCCTCGAGGCGGGTACTAAGGCCCCTACCTCCTCCACTAAAGCTCTCTAGGACAGATCAGAGGTGCAACTTGGAGAAATCGCCAAGCTGAAGGCGGACTTGGAGGGGTCTAAGGCTTTAGTCGACAAGCTGAAAGCCGACAAGGCCGTGGCCCAGCACGACAACGAGAAGCTCCAGGCCGACCTCGAAAAGGCTCGAGAAGAGGTGGTGTTTGAGAGGGATATCAGCACCGTGCAGGGCCGGAGGTCATTTCTGAGATCCGCCTTAGGCTCTGCCTTTGTCGAGGCCTACCGCAAGGAAGTCGTCAAGGCTTTCTGCAACTCGCCTGAGTTTCTCGACAAACTTCGCCCTGCCGCCGTCCAGTATTTTGACTATACTTTCAATGCATGGGAGGAGGTGGTGGAGGGGTATGAGTTTGCCGGAAAACTCGACCGCGAGGCGATGAGAATGACGCTCCCCGACCCTGACGGCTATGAGGGTGACACATCCCTCTCGGATGATTACCCATGGTGGTCTGGTCTCGAGGCTAGGGCTATTCAAGTCGCAAGACTTTTCTTTCAGCTCGAGGCTCCTTCTGCTTCACCGGTCCATCCGAGGGGGGCTATTCGTGAGGAAGGCCTAATAGCGACCGCCATTGAAAATGATAAAGATGCCGAGGGGTCTGGTGCCGATCCCTAGAATTGTGTCTTTGAGCTGTCGCCTTTTATTTCTTGAAGCTTTGCTTCTGCTCTTTTTTTCCTTTTTTTATTTCTCTCGACCTATTTTCGGGTTGTAAAGGTCGAGACTGCTTTCTATTGTAATGAACTTATCATGAATATTATCTTTTGTTTTCGTCGCATTTTGTCATTTTCTTGTCCTTGGATTGCCATATATGCTTAACAATTAAAGTGAGCTTTTCTTCGATTTCGATATCTTGTGTGTATTTTCGCTGTTTAAATTAACTTCGTAGTTATTAAAATCGACCTCGTAATCGTAGGCTTCGTAGCATCGTCGAGATTCTATTCGAGTTATAACTTCGTAGTTGTTTTGGGTCGACTTCGTAGTCGTGGGCTTCGTAGCATCGTCGAGATTCTATTCGAGTTACAACTTCATAGTTGTTTTGGGTGACTTCGTAGTCGTGGGCTTCGTAGCATCGTCGAGATTCTATTCGAGTTACAACTTCGTAGTTGTTTTGGGTCGACTTCGTAGTCGTGGGCTTCGTAGCATCGTCGAGATTCTATTCGAGTTACAACTGCGTAGTTGTTTTTGATCGACTTTGTAGTCGTGGGCTCGTAGCCTCGTCGAGATTCTTACTCGAATTACAACTTCGTAGTTGTTTTGGGTCGACTTCGTAGTCATGGGCTTCGTAGCCTCATCGAGATTCTATTCGGGTTACAACTTCGTAGTTGTTTAAGTCTATTTCATAGCTTTTCTGAATTAATCGACTTTTCAATTGTTCTTTAAAAATTTAACTTTTCGAGTGATCATAATGAAATTGGCATAGTTATGTAAAAGACGCAATTGAAACACAAACTTAAAATTCATTGCATTACTGAATTTGATAAGAACATTTTTCAGTACAAAAGGAGATTCAAGACATTGTCTTTAAACGTAAAAGCGTTTGAGATGGATCATGTGCCACGATCGAGGCAGCTGTCGACCCTCTCTGTCTTTGAGTTCGTACGCTCCTCTTTCAAGAACTTTTGTGACGGTGAAAGGTCCCTCTCAATTAGCTTCGAGTTTTTCAACATGTTTGAGGGCATCTGTCCGTTTGAGGACGAGGTCTCCAACCTGGAAACATCGGGTTCAAACTTTTTTGTCAAAGGCTGCGTGCATCTTTTGCTTGTATTCGACGGTCCGCACCCAAGCTTCCTCTCGCCCTTCTTCGATTAAGTCGAGGGCTTCTGCCACCATTTCATCATTTTTTCCTTCTTCATAGAATGTCGACCTGTGAGACAGTAAGCCCACTTCGATGGGTAGGAGTGCGTCCATTCCATATACCATGTAGAACGAGGATTGGTCTGTTGAGCTTCTCGGAGTCATCCGATTGGCCCAAAGAACTGTTGTTAACTCGTCGACCCACGCGCCTGACGCTTTCTCCAGCCTCTTTTTCAGTCCTTGGAGGATAGTTCGGTTTGTCACCTCGACCTGGCCATTCGCTTGGGGATGCGCCACTGAGGCAAATCGCTATTTTATGCCCATGTCGAGGCACCATGCCTGGATTCGCTTGCCTTGAAATTGAGTTCCATTATCTAAAATGAATATCTTCGAGACTCCGAATCGACAACATATGTTGCTGAATAGGAACTGTATCATTTTCTCTTCGGTAATCTTTGCCAGCAGCTCTGCCTCGACCCATTTGCTAAAGTAGTCGACTGCGACTACAAGGAATTTTCGCTGTCCTGTTCCCATTAGTAAAGGTCCCACCAAGTCGATTCCCCATTGAGCAAAGGGTATTGGGAAATTGATTGTCGTCATGGTTTCAGTCGGGATATGGGGAATCGGACCATGTCGTTGACATCTCTCGCATCCCTGCACTAACTGTTCAGCCATTTTTCGTATCTTTGGACAATAGTATCCTGCTCTCAAGGCTTTGTCGGCTAAGGCTCGAGACCCTGCGTGAGCCCCGCAACATCCTTCATGAATTTCTTTTAGGACATGGTTCCGTTCTTCTTCGGAAATGAAGCGCAGGTGAGGCCCAATCATCGACTTCTTATACAGGATCCCGTTGACTTCAAAGTACTTGGTTAGATATCGGGCAGCTTTCTCTGCTTCTTGTTTATCTCCTGTAGGTATGCGACCCTGCAAGAGTTCATGAATTGTCTTCCTCCAATCGTCTTTTTCGTCGACTTCCATTGTTTGGCCGAGGACACTTCCCTCCAAGTGCATCGTGGTAATATGACCTCCCATTTTTCCTTCATTAGAGCTTGCAATTCTTGCGAGCCAATCGACTCACTTGTTTTCCTCTCGAGAGATTTGAGTCAGCTCGAACTTCTCCAGACCTTGTATGAGGCTTTGGATTTCCTTAACATACTTCCTCATTCTATCTACTTTTACTTCGCAGTTTCCCATTACTTGGCCAACGACCAATTCCGAGTCGGAATGGGCCATGATTACTGTCGCTCCGCCACCAATTGCGAGTTAGATCCCTTTAATTAGCGCCTCATACTCTGCTTCATTATTCGAGGCCTTGAAGCCTGTAATATCCCGAGATATTATCAGTATAAATTACGTTTAATTCCGATATAGTAACGTTATCATTTATTATTTTCGGAATTAATTAAGTTCAGTCGGGATTACCTAAATTTATTTTCGGCGTACCGTTTACGTCCGAAATAATTTTGGTAATTAAGTATTATGTTTAATTTAACAATTAAACATAAGACAAGTGATTAATTAATATTAATCACATT
>CACSLK010014283.1:3547408-3557683 GCA_902706635.1 Striga hermonthica | reverse complement strand
CTTCCGCTTACTTTTGACGATCTTTTGACGATGCTTTGATGATTTTGACGGTTTTATCATATTTTGATAAACTTCTCAGAAAATAAAGTTTTTAAATAACCGGACGTTTTTTATTAAATTAAAACAATGGTTTTCTAAAGTTAAGTAAAGATTTTCACGGTGGCACCCCAAATCAGTTTCGCAAAGTAAAAATGTTTTAGTTTTCAAAGACTTTGCGAATAAATGCGCTACTCTGATTTATCTAGTAAGGTGGGGTGTTACAAAGCCCATTCTGATGGCAAAGTTGAGTTGTTCTATAACAGCCCGCTTATCAGAGTAAATTTTTCGTAACTTATTTCGAAAATACTTATAATTTTTTTTTTTCAAAACCTTCTTAACTCGAAATGCTACTAAACTTTTCTACTTTAAAAATCTGTTCCCTTTTAGCTTGATCTGACAATTAAGTTAGATATAAATAAAACAGATTTTAAATATTGAACAAATATAAAAACTTAATTAGTTCATACAGACAATTCGGTAAATCACCTTTAAAATCACACTTAAAATCACACCTGTTCAAATCTTAAAAGAAACGTAGCGGAAATCTTACAAGCATGGTTTACAAGCCGAAACCTTATTGAAAATTCTCAATAGAAATTTATTCACATCTACGACCACCACAGCTCCTCACACCTGCGCACCGTCTTTATTTCCTGAAAAATGATAATAGTGGGGCGTGAGTACTAATCAACTGTACTCCGTAAAAACCCATACTAAAGTAAACAACAATAATAATATCAATATCATGATCTTTGGTATGTATCTGAACTTAATCTTCCGGTATCTAACCGGTACTGTAACTAAACTTTTGCAACTACCGGTAACTTGGGCCGGTTCTCACGTGATCACATTCTGGGGGTCGCCTCCCACAGAACCCAGTCTTGACTGAGCGAGCTTAATACTTAACTTTATACATACCTCGAATATGATAATAGCTATTATACTCAATGTAATACCCAGGCTGGGTCCCCACCTTTCTTCTTGAAACTGTTTGATTATGTAAGTGTTGTTCTCGTAGCCGACTTGTCACGCTTCATAAAAATATAAACAAATATACTAAGTACTATACTCGTATACTCAATAAGATATTGATATTCTTAACTTTAACTGTTAACTTATAACTTATCCGAATCATAAATAAATAAACATGCTATAACTCAAAATAAATTCATTGGATAACTTTAAATCTTTTCAAACTTTTATTCAATGCCATAACTCATGCTTGATAAACTTTGATGTTGGGTTGAAAATAACTCAAATTACACATAAACTCAAATATACTTATCCTTTACCAACATCATCCTCATAAATTATAACTTACTAAACTTGTCTTAATTGATATTCATAAAACTCAACTTTAAATCATAACACCAAAACTTAAAACAATTTATAAAATTGTATATCAATTATCATGAGTGCTCTAAAATTTTATACTTTTTATCAACTTACTCATCATAAACATCTCATATCAATTACTCTTAAAGACTTCAACATGAAATAAATCATATATGCCACTTAATCATTTCTCATCTTAATATCATAATATCAATTTGCATACTAACTTAAAATTATATCAAAATCTCAGTTGTAACAAAAATCATACTAAATAATCTTTATATCATTAAAGCATATAACAACTTGAACTCATTAAAACAATCATAACACTTAAACATGTATACTAACAACTTATTTAACATGATTCAAGATGACCATGAACTTAATATGAGCATGAATTTCACATAAGTGAATTACCTCTTTCAAGGACTTGCACTTGAAAAATTATATCCTCCACTTCAAAAATTCTTCTCTCCACTATAATTATCACTCTTTAAGGACTTATATAACTTAGAAATATTTTTGGTGTGGAATTTCAGATTCTAAAGGCCCCTATTTATAGCCAACATTTTGGAATAATTTATTTGAAGTGTAGAAATTAACAAATTAAACAATTTAAACTTGTAAAAATTAATCAATTTAAATATATCCTTACCTAACATTATAACATCAACTTTTCTTAATTTAATGCTCAAAACTAACTTTAGTTGCCACCAAAAACGCATTAATGACAATCTAAACATTTATGTAGGTCACACGACCCGTGTGACTAGTCACACGACTCGTGTGAGCTCACACGACTCGTGTGAAAAAGCCAAAACTTATGCTGAATGATGCTTTGAGTCACACGACTCGTGTGACTTGTCACACGACCCGTGTGACTTCACACGACCCATGTGGCTACCCACACGACCCGTGTGACTTAAAAACTTCAATTTCTTAACTTATTTACCCTCAAAATATCTCGATTTTAAAGATAAACTGATACTTAACTGAATGGGGTATTACAATCTACCCCCCTTAAACTATTTCCGCCCTCGTATATACTAAAAATGAAATAAAGAAACTGGAAATAGAAACTTACTGAGATCATCAAAACTTGAAATCTGGAAATCGAGCTCTAATATCTGCTTCTCGCTCCCAAGTGGCATCTGATTCTCCATGTCTATTCCACTTGATATGAACGAGTGGAACATCTCGCTTCCGGAGTCTATGAACCTTTCGGTCCAAAACTGCTACCGGTTTCTCCTCATAAGTCAAATCTGGTTGAATTTGTATCTCATTATGCTGAAGCACATGATCTAGATCGCACACATATGCACGTAACATCGATACATGAAAAATATTATGCACGCTTGCCAACTCAGGAGGTAAAGCTAATCAATAAGTTACTTCTCCAACTCGTTCAAGAACATCGAATGGACCAATATAGCGAGGATGCAACTTTCCTTTCCTCCCAAAACGAATAACCCCTCTCATGGGTCGAACTTTTAAGAAAACTTTATCTCTCACCTCAAATTGCATATCTCGTCTATGCTTGTCAGCTGAAGATTTTTGCCGACTTTGAGCAGTCTTGAGCCTTTCTCGAATCCAGACTACTTGTTCAACAGTTTCTTCGATCATCTTTGGGCCAAGTACTTGCTTTTCTCCAACATCATTCTAGTAAAGAAGTGAACGACACTTGCGGCCATAAAGTGCCTCGTAAGGAGCCTGCCGAATTGATGAATGATAGCTGTTGTTGTATGCAAATTCTACTAACGGCAACCACTTCTCCCACTTGGAACCTCTTTCCAGAATATAAGCTCTGAGCATATCTTCAAGCGTCTGGATCGTCATCCCTGGCTGGCCATCTGTCTCCGGATGATAAGCCGAACTGAAACTTAACTGCGTGCCCATTGCCTTATGCAAACTCTCCCAAAATTTACTAGTGAATCTGGGATCTCAATCAGATATTATTGTAACAGGCACTCCATGGAGTCGAATAATTCCACGAGTATAAATTTCAGCTAACTTGTCCATTGGCATGGTCATTGCTACAGTCATAAAACGAGCGACCTGTCTACTACTACCCAAATCGCGTCATGTTGTTCTGATGACTTAGGTAGCCCTGTAACAAAATCCATGGTAACTTCTTCCCACTTCTATTTAGGAATCTCTATTGGTTGCAACAGACCTAATGGACTCCGGTGCTCTACCTTAACTTGCTGACAGACCAAACATTTCTTCACAAAATTTGCTGCATCTCTCTTCATCCCTTTCCACCAAAATGACTTTTTCAAGTCATGATACATTTTGGTGCTTCCTGGGTGAGCTAAATATGGTGCACTATGTGCTTCTGAAAAGATTTCCTTTCGCAAAGCCCTCGACTTTTGGCACAACAATCCTGCCTCTGAACTCCAATGCTCCATCAGAACCTCGATAAAAACCTTCTACTTCTCCATCTTGAACTTTTTCTTCCATCTTCCGAACAAATTGATCGAAAGATTGCTCCTTCCGAATTCTTTCTCTCCGCATGGGCTGAACTCTCATTGAGTTAACCCTTCCAGTAACCTCCTTAGGAAGTGTCTTGACAACTTCAATCTGCATCCGAGCAAACTCTTTAATAAGTTGATTCTGCTGAGTGATACAACGTGCCAATCCACCCTTCACTTTACGACTTAGAGCATCTGCTACCAGATTCGCCTTCCCCGGATGATATTGGATAGTGCAATCATAATCCTTCACAAGCTCCAACCATATTCTTTGGCGCATATTGACTCATTCCAAGTGAATATATATTGCAAACTCTTGTGATCAGTGAATATTTCACATTGGCCACCATAAAGATAATGCCTTCAAATCTTGAGTGCGTGCACTACCGCTGCCAACTCTAAATCATGAGTTGGATAATTATGCTCATGCGGTTTTACTTGTCGCGAAGCATATGCAACAACTTGACCATCTTGCATGAGTACACATCCAAGACCCCTTTTAGAAGCATCACTATAAATATTAAAACTTCTAGTAGGATCAGGAATAATCAATACTGGTGTTGATGTAAGCTTCTTCTTAAGCCCTTGAAAACTCTTCTCACAATGATCGAACCACTCGAACTTCACAGATTTTCTCATTAAATTTGTCAAAGGGAGAGCAATCTTTGAAAACCCTTCGATAAATCTACGATAATAACCTGCTAATCTGAGAAAACTTCGAACTTTTGATGGATTATTTGGTACTGACCAGTTCTGAATTGCAGCAATCTTTGCTGGATCCACTTCTACACCTCTCTCAGTGATAATATGGCCTAAGAATGCCACTTTCTTCAGCCAAAACTCACACTTAGAGAATTTGGCATACAACTTCTCCTTTCTAAGGGTACTGAGAACAACCCTTAGATATTTCTCATGCTCTTCTTGACTCTTGGAGTAGACCAAAATATCATCAATAAAGACGATGGCAAATTGATCTAAATACTTGTGGAAAACACGGTTCATCAAGTCCATGAACACTGCTGGTGCATTACTTACCCCAAACGGCATTACCACAAACTCGTAGTGACCGTATCTTGTCTGAAATGCAGTTTTAGCTATGTCAGATTCCTTAATCTTCAGTTGATGATAGCCTGAGCGTAAATATATCTTTGAAAATACTCAAGCTCCTCTCAACTGATCAAACAAATCATCTATCCTTGGGAGCGGAGATTTATTCTTTATCGTCAATCGGTTTAAATCTCGATAATCGATACACATCCTCATGGAACCATCCTTCTTCTTGACAAACAATACAGGTGCTCCCCAAGGCGAAACACTTGGTCTAATGAAACCAAGTTTCAACAACTCTTCAATTTGAGTTTTTAACTCTTGCAATTCTTTTGGTGCCATCCGATATGGTGCCTTCGACACATGCGCTGCTCCAGGAACAAGATTGATTGTGAACTCCACTTGCCTGTTGGGTGGTCTTCCTGGTAGTTGGTCCGGGAACACATCCACAAACTCACCAACAAATGGAACATCATGAGGTGTTTGTGCTCTCGAATTTTCGTCAACAATGCTCACCAAATATCCTTGACAATCCTCCCGTCTTATAATCGTCCTTGCCTTCGCCATAGAAATCACCCGAGGCAACGTTCGCGTCTTCGAGCCGTAGAAAGAAATTTGATCCTCCTCCAAAAGATAAAGAGTTACCTCTCCGTCATGACAACGAATATCAGCACGGTAACGTGTTAGCCAATCCATACCGAGTATGAGGTCAAAATCCCTCATCTCGATGACGTACGCGCCGACCTCCAAAATTCGCCCTCCAATATTGAGTCTAAGGTTTTCTGCCTTAGAAATCGTCACTATTTTCTATCCTGAGGCTAAACTTACCTTAAGAGGATCAACAGTGTTAATGAGATTAGCTCCTATGATTTCTATACATCGTTTTGACACGAACGAATGCGTCGCTCCCGTATCAAACAATGTCAAAATAGGAATATCGTTTAGAATAATCATCCCAGACATAGTACCTGGGTTCTGCTATGCCTGAGCCTGTTCCACAGCATACACTTGAGCTTGAGGTGCCCTGTGCTGCTGAGGCTGCCCCTGAATCCTCTGTTGCTGCCTATCTGGACATTCCTTGAGATTATGATCAGACTTCCGACAGAAAAAGCAAATATTCTGCCCTGCTAAACATTCTCCTGGATGACTACGTCCACATTTGCCACAAGCTGGAAATTGTGGTCGGTTAGTTGGACCTTGCTGCTTCTGCTTGTTATTATTCTGGGGACCTATCCACTTTCTCTTGTTCTTATCTTTAGCCTGCTGAACACGCATGGGCTGCACTGGTGGTTGTACTGGAACTTGAGCAATTGGCTGCACTTGAACTTGGCCATCGCCCCTTCGAAAACTTGCGTCTACTTCTTGAGCCTTGACAACTATATCAGCATAAGTCTGAATACAGTGTCCAGCTACATGATGACGGATTTCTGATCGTAACCCGTCTTGGAATCGTCTTGCCTTTTTAGCCTCCGTGTCCACAAGATAAGTGACAAAAGATCCCAATCGAGTAAACTCTTATCTCATACTCATCTACTGAACGGTTTCCTTGGGATAATGCCAAGAATTGACGTTCCATCTCAACCCGATAGTGAGCTGGATAGTATTTCTCTTCCATCATCTCCTTGAACTGCATCCAAGTGAGATTCTCCTTCTCCCCAGGACGCATGCCCCAGTAGGAGTTCCACCGTAGCCGAGCGTCCCCGGTCATTTGAAGTTGAGCACAAATAATACACTGCCTCTCTGTGCATTCAGTGATCTCAAAAATAGTTTCGAGTCCCTGAATCCACTCCTCCACTAGACGAGGATCTCCTTGTCCTGAGAATTTCTCAGGAATGTGTCCACGAAATTGAGTAACGACTTCTTATGTCGTCATCTCTCTTCAAGATTGGGGTGCCATCTAAAATTTATCGTAAAAGATAAACTTTTAATACACTAAGAAAATATATATACTTATATATATTGAGCATATAATCTGATTCATAAAATTCGGATATCTTATCGAGCATAAACTTAGTAATTTGCATATATTTAAAATTAATAATAAAGAAAATTTTAACAACACTTACCTGATAATTGGCGAGATGTGAGTGTGGTGTGGTCGGTTTTTCTAGAAACTTTCTTTCCAAAACTTATCTTGTAGTATACAGAGCATTTGAACTTTGGCTCTGATACCAACTGTAACACCCCGCTTATCAGAGTAAATTTTTCGCAACTTATTTCGAAAATAGTTATATTTTTTTTCGAAACCTTCTTAACTCGGGATGCTACTAAGCTTATCTGCTTTAAAAATCTGTTCCCTTTTAGCCTGATCTAACGACTAAGTTAGATATAAATAAAACATATTTTAAATATTGAACAAATATAAAAACTTAATTAGTTCATACAGACAATCCGGTAAATCACCTTTAAAATCACACTTAAAATCACACCTGTTCAAATCTTAAAAGAAACGTAGCGGAAATCGTACAAGCATGGTTTACAAACCGAAACCTTATTGAAAATTCTCAATAGAAATTTATTCACATCCACGACCACCACAACTCCTCACACCTGCACACCGTCTTTATTTCCTGAAAAATGATAATAGGGGGCGTGAGTACTAATAAACTGTACTCCGTAAAAACCCATACTGAAGTAAACAGCAATAATAATATCAATATCATGATCTTTGGCATGTATCTGAACTTAATCTTCCGGTATCTAACTGGTTCAATAACTGAACTTTTGCAACTGCCGATAACTTGGGCCGGTTCTCACGTGATCACATTCTGGGGGTCGCCTCCCACAGAACCCAGTCTTGACTGAGCGAGCTTAATACTTAACTTTATACGTACCTCGAACATGATAATAGCTATTATACTCAATGTAATACCCAGGCTGGGTCCCCACCTTTCTTCTTGAAACTGTTTGATAATGTAAGTGTTGTTCTCGTAGCCGACTTGTCACGCTTCATAAAAATATAAACAAATATACTAAGTACTATGCTCGTATACTCAATAAGATATTGATATTCTTAACTTTAACTGTTAACTTATAACTTATCCGAATCATAAATAAATAAACATGCTATAACTCAAAATAAATTCACTGGATAACTTTAAATCTTTTCAAACTTTTATTCAATGCCATAACTCATGCTTGATAAACTTTGATGTTGGCTTGAAAATAACTCAAATTACACATAAACTCAAATATACTTATCCTTTACCAACATCATCCTCATGAATTATAACTTACTAAACTTGTCTTGATTCATATTCATACAATTCAACTTTAAATCATAACACCAAAACTTAAAACAATTTATAAAATTCTATATCAATTATCATGAGTGCTCTAAAATTATATACTTTTTATCAACTTACTCATCATAAACATCTCATATCAATTACTCTTAAAGACTTTAACATGAAATAAATCATATATGCCACTTAATCATTTCTCATCTTAATATCATAATATCAATTTGCATACTAACTTTAAATTATATCAAAAATCTCAGTTCTAGCAAAAATCATACTAAATAATCCTTATATCATTAAAGCATGTAACAACTTGAACTCATTAAAACAATCATAACACTTAAAGATGTATACTAACAACGTATTTAACATGAATTCAAGATGACCATGAACTTAATATGAGCATGAATTTCACATAAGTGAATTACCTCCTTCAAGGACTTGCACTTGAAAAATTATATCCTCCACTTCAAAAATTCTTCTCTCCACTATAATTATCACTCTTTAAGGACTTATATAACTTAGAAATATTTTTGGTGTGGAATTTCAGATTCTAAAGGCCCCTATTTATAGCCAAAATTTTGGAATAATTTATTTGAAGTGTAGAAATTAATAAATTAAACAATTTAAACTTGTAAAAATTAATCAATTTAAATATATCCTTACCTAACATTATAACATCAACTTTTCTTAATTTAATGCTCAAAATTAAATTTAGTTGCCACAAAAAATGCATTAATGACAATCTGATCATTTCTGTCGGTCCCGTGTAACTAGTCACACGACTCATGTGAGCTCACACGACTCGTGTGACTTGGTCACACGACTCGTTGAAAAAGCCAAACTTATGCTGAATGATGCTTTGAGTCACACGACTCGTGTGACTTGTCACACGACCCGTGTGACTTCACACGACCCATGTGGCTACCCACACGACCCGTGTGACTTAAAAACATCAATTTCTTAACTTATTTACCCTCAAAATATCTCGATTTTGAAGATAAACTAATATTTAACTGAATGGGATATTACATGTTCGCCTTCGGGAGATACTAGGACAACCCCTAGACCCGACCCTTTGGCTGCTGAGGATCCGTCGACATGCATGATCCATCTCTTTTCTTCCCCTTTAGTTCCTTCCTTAATGAAATCTGCTAGGGCTTGGGCTTTTATGGCTCGTCTCGGTTCATATTTGATGGAGTATTCACTTAGCTCGACATCCCACTTCACGAGTCGACCCGAAACGGTAGGTCGACCCAGGGTCTCCCCCAGTTGAAAGTTTGTCCTGACTACTATCGTGCGATTCAGAAAATAGGGCCTCAACTTTCTAGCGGTTACTACCAATGTAAAGGCAGCCTTCTCGACCTCGGAGTACCTCGTCTCTGCCCCTTGTAGTACTCGACTTGTATAATAAATCGGTTGCTGGCCACCCCCTGCTTCTCGCAGCAATACTGAACTTATTGAGAATACTCCTACCGAGATGTAGTGTATCAGCTCATCTCCAGGTTCTGGTTTTGTCAACAGTGGCAATTCGCTTAGGAATTCCTTCAACTTTTCGAATGCCATCTGAGCCTCATCATTCCATTGAAAATTTTTCTTTTTGAGCAACTTGAAGAACGGAAAGCCTCTTTCCGTAGCCCGGGCGATGAATCTACTCAACCCAGCAATTCGACCTGTTAAGACTTGTACTTCTCTGATATTTAATGGTGGTTCCATGTCGATTATGGCTTTCACCTTGTCTTTGTTCACCTCAATCCCTCTTTCAGTTACAACATAGCCAAGGAATCGCCCTGCTCTTACTCTGAAGGCGCATTTTCCTGGATTCAACTTCATCCCAAACATTCTTAGTGTCTTGAATGTTTCTTTTAGATCCTCGATATGCAAAGTCGAGGACCTACTCTTCACCAGAATATCCTCCACATACACTTTCATATTGCATCCGATCTGCGACTTGAACATCCGATCCATCAGTCTTTGGTAAGTCGCCCCCGCGTTCTTGAGTCCGAAGGGCATAACAACGTAACAATATGTCCCCTTGCTCGTCACAAAACTCACTTTGCTCTGATCTTCTGGGGCCAATGGGATTTGTGCTGGAACACGCCGACGAGGCGGTCCTACCCACGGATCGATATCGGATACCA
>CACSLK010014283.1:3524797-3535761 GCA_902706635.1 Striga hermonthica | reverse complement strand
TTGCCTGCTGCGGCGCGCGGTAGCGACCAGCAGCGCCAGTCACGCTTGCGCCCGCGCACATAGCGCGAGGCAGCGCCCAGATAACGTCTGCAATGCGTCAGGCGCACGCACGCGTCCCAGGTAGCGTGCAGTTGTGCCCGATTGCACGCCAGTCATGCCAGTCAGAGTCATGCCATGTCAGGGGCACGCCGGTGCACGCTAGCGCGCACATCCGTGCCCAGTGCTGCCCAGCAAGCCAGCAGCAGTCATGCCGCGCAGCCAGCGCCCGCGGCCAGTCCAGGCAGCGTGATGACGGATCGGGTGTTGCTTTTCTCGACTTGTCTCGATCAAACGGCTTCGCCACGGCCTTGCTCTCGACGATAAGTGTGATCGACTCGGTTATTAGCCTAACTCTCTCACGATACTTGAGTTCACTCGGGTATTAGCCTCGCTACACTCTCGAAATAGATCGGGTCTTAGCCTCTCTAAACCGTTGAACTGGCTTGGGTCTTAGCCTCACCAATTCAGTTGCATGATCGAATTCTCATGAACCCTAACACACGGTTTCGAACAAACGTTCTTTTCTATTTCATCAAATCCAAGACTTCTCAAAACAATGAGGGATGCTCCCTATTTATAGATCCTAACTATGACTAATCTAATCTACCTAAGAAACATATTAAAGCAATAAAATATTAAATTCCTAAACATTCTAGATATTATTGTGCAAGAAGGAAACTAAATATACTAGAGTCCTAAATTGACTAGATCTTGATCTTGCTTGGCTTGCACTCCAAACAATTCCAAATCATGCGCCCAAGTACTTCGGCCGCCTCATTGTGCGCGCCGCCGACCCTCGGCTTTCCTATTTTTTATCGCGCGCGGTAACCCGCGCGCATGCCTTTTCCTCATCGCGCGCGGTATCGCGCGCCGCGTGCCCCACGCATTCGCCCACCGCCATAGCTTCGCCTAGCCCAGTGCGGACTAGGCCTCGCGCGCCTGTTTCCCAACCGCGTGCCAACGCGCTTGCCCAGGTTCCGCCGCCTTCCTCTTGCGCGTGCGCGCCCAGCTCTCCTAAGCCTGCGAGGCTTAGGCCCTCGCCCGCGTTTCCTTCACTCGCGCGCCCAGTGCGCGCTTCGTCTTTGCTGGTCAGCCCCCGCGCGTCTCCGTGCATGCTACGCACGCCCAGCGTCCTGCGTACCGCACCTCGCTCATCTATCGCGCGCCTTTGCACGCTCAGCACCGCCCGCGCATCGTCCAGCGCCCGATACGCTCCCGTCCATCCATAGCAATCTCTCGCGCGCATCGACCACCCAACATCCACCCCCTGCGCGCCACTTCGCCTAACGTCCAAGCGCCATGCGTGTCTACGCCAATGCGCGTATGCGCGCCCTTCTTGAATGCGCCCTTTCTCGCGTGCTTGTGCGCCTCGCATACGAGCTCGTACCCGTCTCTTAGGCCATGCATGCGTCGTTTTGGCTCTTTTTCCGGCCTCATCGGGTTGTCTCGGCTCTTGGCCCTTCTTGTCGTTGGGGCTCGGAACCCACTTCCGCATCATTCCCGCCCCCTTTGAGAATGTCCTTGTCCTCAAGGACTCATCCTCGACCATCCAAACCTCGGGCACATTATCTCCAATCTCAAGACCCTTGCGCGTATCGCACTCACGGTCCTCGCCAACTTCGACCAAGACTTTACTCTCGACATCGAGCACCTCTTCATCCGCACTACCCTCCTTGTGCGTCTCTTCATCATGACCTCCATCACCCACGACCAAGATTGCTTCCTTGACCTCGGCTACCTTGGGCTCCCCAACGTCCATGGACAAGACACCGAACGAAGGTGAATCCTCGCACCCGACTCGCTCGACCATGAACTCGGTGACCTCATCTTCAACATACCCCGGTAGATCTAACGCCAATATGGGCTCTTCGTCGGCGAATCCCTCCATGACCTTGGCTTGTCGCTCGAGTTTCTCCTCGTGATCTCTTCGTTCGTGCAACTCCTCCAAATATTTTTGCTCCCATGGAGTTAACTCTCTTTCCAATCCTTCCAAAAATTCTAGATCCTCCAAATCCATCTCGTCTAATGGTACGAACATCATGACTCTTTTTTATAAGACTCTAAAAAAAATAATTCGAACAAAGTCGAACCAAAAAGAAGAGAAAAACAAAAGAAATTCGGCCCCTTCAACAAAAAGGTAATAACCGAAAAAAATCAAACAAAAGGACTAGATGACACTTTTTTTTTAAGACTCATGAAATTTCGAAAAATTTCGAACAAAATAAACCAAAAAATCAACCAAAAAAGAAAAAGAATGGGATAGAAAAAGTTCACGAACACCCAATCGATCACTCTCAATGAAAGCACCAATGATGGTGGATCGGGTGTTGCGTTCCCTCGACTTGTCTCGATCACGGCTTCGCCATTGCCTTGCTCTCGACGATAGGTGTGATCGACTCGGTTATTAGCCTAACTCTCTCACGATACTTGAGTTCACTCGGGTATTAGCCTCGCTACACTCTCGAAATAGATCGAGTCTTAGCCTCTCTAAATCGTTGAACTGGCTTGGGTCTTAGCCTCACCAATTCGGTTGCATGATCGAATTCTCACGAACCCTAACACACGGTTTCGAACAAACATTTTTTTCTATTTCATCAAATCCAAGACTTCTCAAAAAAATGAGGGATGCTCCCTATTTATGGATCCTAACTATGACTAACTCTAATCTACCTAGGAAACATATTAAAGCAATAAAATATTAAATTCCTAAACATTCTAGATATTATTGTGCAAGAAGGAAACTAAATATACTAGAGTCCTAAATTGACTAGATCTTGATCTTTCTTGGCTTGCACTCCAAAAAATTTCAAATCATGCGCCCGAGTACTTCGGCCGCCTCATTGTGCGCGCCGCCGACCCTCGACTTTCCTATTTCTCATCGCGCGCGGTAACCCGCGCGCATGCCTTCTCCTCGTCGCGCGCGGTATCGCGCGCCGTGTGCCCTACGCATACGCCCACCACCATAGCTTCACCTAGCCCCGTGCGGACTAGGCCTCGCGCGCCTGTTTCCCAACCGCGTGCCAACGCGCTTGCCCAGGTTCCGCCGCCTTCCTCTCGCGCGTGCACGCCCAGCTCTCCTAAGCCTGTGAGGCTTAGGCCCTCGCCCGCGTTTCCTTCACTCGTGCGCCCAGTGCGCGCTTCGCCTTTGCTGGTAGGCCCCCGCGCGTCTCCGTGCATGCTACGCACGCCCAGCGTCCTGCGTACCGCACCTCGCTCGTCTATCGCGCGCCTATGCACTCTCAGCACCGCCCGCGCATCGTCCAGCGCCTGATACGCGCCCGTCCATCCATAGCAATCTCTCGCACGCATCGACCACTCAACATCCACCCCCTGCGCGCCACTTCGCCTAACGTCCAAGCGCCATGCGTGTCTACGCCAATGCGCGTATGCGCGCCCTTCTTGACTGCGCCCTTTCTCGCGTGCTTGTGCGCCTCGCATTTGAGCTCGTACCCGTCTCTTAGGCCATGCATGCGTCGTTTTGGCTCTTTTTCCGGCCTCATCGGGTTGTCTCGGCTCTTGGCCCTTCTTTTCGTCGGGGCTCGGAACCCACTTCCGCATCACAGCGCCCATGCGCGCAGCCTCGGCAGGCCCGTTGGCCGAGCCAGCAACCGACCACCTGGCCCCAGCAGACCGGCGGTCCGGCCAGACCGGTTCAGTCCGGTTCGGACCGGTTGGACCGGTTCAGCCCATATTTTCATGTTTCAGTCCCGGTTCATGTTCAAGTCTAATTTTTCCGTTAGAATTCCGGGTCCGGTCCAGTTCAGTTTAGTAAATTAATATTAGTTCAGTTCCGTATTTAACCGGTTCCAGTTATACCGATTAAATCCAAATATCATGTCAAGTCCAGTAGAGCATCTTAACATATTAAACAACTATTTTTATCATTTTGAGCATAGTACTTAGTAATTGTTTATATTATATTTCAGTTTGATCAGGCATCAGATATCAGCACTGCCTTTCATTTTCAAAGGATCAGGTGGGGACTCAGAATTGGTATTACATTGATTATAATAACGCTGCCATGTTTGAGGTATGTATTATCAGTATCCGCTCGGAATGGTCGCCGGTCCATTCTGGGGTCTAGTGGCCTTAGTCTGCCCACTAGAGTGTGCACATGGTGTCCGACATTTTTATGCTGGCAGATGTTCAGTTATCAGTCAGGTGATGTTTATCACGAGATCAGTATCAGATTATTCAGTACCAGTATCAGTTATCAGTTTCAGTATCAGTTCAGCTATATATGCCAGGATCATGATATTGTTATTATTTTCACTGTTTACTTTAGTATGAGTTTCTGCGGAGCACAGTAGATTAGTGCTCACGCCCCCACATTATTCATATTTTTCAGGTCACAGAGTCGGAGCCGAGGAGTGAGCGGGCGACCGGTTCAGGACATTTGTATATATGTATAAATCATGTTTGGCTACACTATGGTTCCGTTACCGTTTCAGTTTACTAAACCAACTTTTGACCCGACGTTAGTCGGTTATTATGTTATATAACCGTTTTATTATTAAACTAAGATAACGGTTTTCAGATAAAGTCAGATTTCACGGTAACACTCTGAATCAGTATTTCGCAAAATAAATATTTTTACTTAGAAAACTTTGCGAAAATCGCACTCTGATTTTCATGAAATAGCAGGGTGTTACAATTGGTATCAGAGCACGTTTCTGCATCTCTGAAAAGTTTTACAAGTCATAAATTTTTCAAAAACCTAAACCATCACGCTCACGCCTCGCCGACTGCAGGTAAGTGTTGATTTATGTTTTAAGTTATAAACAAATTACTTTGTCTATGCTCAGAAATTTATTAATCATGACTTAGTTAAGATGCTTGAATTAGGTTCAGAACTTAGAGTTCAGTATATTCAGATATAACTTTAGATTTCCTCAGGATCAATGTAAGTATTTTCCAGCCATGTTTGGAAACTCGTCAAGAGATCTGTGTACTATAGTAATCAGTTAGAGTATTTTTCATGTGTTCAATAATGTTGAACTTTTTTAATGATCAGATGCCACCCCGTAGGAAACCCGATCGCCCGGTTCTTCCCCAGGCCACTATAGTCGCACAGTTCCGCGACTATCATCCTGAGAAATTCTCCGGTCAGGGAGATCCTCGTATCGTGGACGAGTGGATTCAGGGCCTTGAGTTGGTTTTCGAGGTCATGGACTGTCCAGATCGTTATCGCGTTATATGCGCACAGCTTCAGCTAACCGGTGATGCTCGACTCTGGTAGAATGCCTACTGGAGCATGCGTCCCAGCGAGAAAGAGGGTTGTACCTGGGAGAGGCTCAAGGAGCTAATCCGCGAGAAGTACTATCCCACATATTATAGAGCCGAAATGGAGCGTCAGTTTCTGTCACTCAAGCAGGGTACTCGTTCTGTTGATGAGTACGAGAGGGAGTTTACTAGACTTGCAGCTTTTGTTCCGGACTTGGTGCGTACGGAGGCACAGAGGGAACAACGCTTCATTGAAGGGCTTTACCCAGCAGTCCGTCACAACATTGTAGGTCACGGGACCCAGACCTATGCTCGTGCTGTTTTCATTGCCCACGAGGTGGATGCTAGCATCCAGAGGGAGGCAAGTCGTGATCGTTCTCAACCATCCGCCCCCGCCCAGTCATCCACAGCTCCACCAGCTCCACCAGTTGCCCAACCGACGAAGGAGAAGAAGAGGAAGGGGAAGGGCGCCCAGACCGACAGAAGGACCCGCCAGAGGCAACAGAAGGTTCCACCGTGCCCCACTTGCGGACGAATTCACCGCGGCGAGTGTCGCTTTGGCCAAGATATATGTTACTATTGTCACGAGCCCGGACACTTTGCTAACCCTTGTCCGAAGAAGGCACAGCAGCCTCAGCAGCCTCAGCAGCCACAGCAGCAGCAGCAGCAGCCCCGTCAGCAGGCTCAGAGGCCGCCCCAGCAGCAGCAGCAGAGTGGCAGACAGTAGGCCCGAGTTTATGCAGTTGATTAGGCCGAGGCAAAGCAGCAGCCAGGTACCATGTCAGGGATGCTTATACTTAATGATGTTCCTGTTTTTTTCCTTGTTTGATACTGGAGTGACGCACTCTTTTATTTCACGACGATGTCTTGATGCCATCGGAGTTCATGCTATTACCGCTGTCGATCCTCTCGTGGTGAGTTTAGCCTCGGGACGAAAGATAGTGACTACTGCTAAAGCTTCAGATCTCAGCCTGTCCCTTTGTGGCCGTATATTGTCTACTGACGCGTATGTTCTCGAGATGAGGGACTTTGACCTCATTCTCGGTATGGACTGGCTATCCTATTATCATGCAGATATTCGATGCCATGACCGGGAGATTACTCTGTATCTTTCGGGAGACAATTTGATTACCTTCTTTTGCACCAAGAATCGTTCCTTACCTCATGTTGTTTCGATGACGAAAGCCACCAAGATGCTGCGACGAGGCAACTGTCAGGGTTATCTGGTGAGCCTTGTCGATGACTCTCAGAAAGCACGATCACCTCACGATGTTCCCATTGTTCGTGAGTTTGTGGACGTGTTCCCAGACGAACTTCTAGGAGGACCGCCTAACCGGCAGGTAGAGTTCTCTATCGATCTCATTCCAGGAGCCGAACCAGTATTCAAAGCCCCGTATCGTATGGCGCCGAAGGAGTTGCAGGAGCTCAAGGCGTAAATTTAGGAGTTATTACGACTCGGTTTCATCCGGCCGAGCGTGTCACCTTGGGGAGCACCCGTTCTCTTTGTCAAGAAGAAGGACGGTTCCATGTGCATGTGTATCGACTACCGGGATCTTAACCGGTTGACGATCAAAAACAAATATCCGCTTCCCAGGATCGACGATTTATTTGATCAGCTGAGGGAAGCCTGTGTTTTCTCAAAGATTGATTTGCGATCAGGCTACCACCAGCTGAAAATCAAGGAGTCAGATATTGCTAAGACCACTTTCCATACTCGGTACGGCCATTACGAGTTCGTCGTCATGCCATTCGGCCTTAGTAATACTCCAGCAGTTTTCATGGACCTGATGAATCATATTTTCCATCCCTACCTCGATCATTTCGTTATTGTTTTCATTGACGATATCCTTCTCTACTCCAAGAGTCAGAAGGAGCACGAGGAGCATCTGAGGGTTGTTCTTGAAACCCTCAGACGAGAAAAGTTATATGCAAAATTCTCCAAATGCGAATTCTGGCTCCAGCGAGTAGCCTTTCTTGGCCATGTCATTACTCAGGCAGGTATCGAGGTGGATCCTTCCAAGGTCTCAACTGTTCAGAACTGGTCGACACCGAAGAGTCCGTCCGAGGTTCGCAGTTTTCTCGGTCTAGCTGGCTATTATCGCAGGTTCATCGAGGGCTTTTCCAAGATTGCCCTCCCTTTATCCCAGCCGACGAGGAAGTCTGTGAAGTTCGAATGGACTGACCGATGTGAGTCGAGCTTTCAGGAGCTCAAGAAGAGATTAACTTCAGCACCGGTGTTGACTATTCCCGATCCTTCTCGGAGTTTCACCATTTTCAGTGATGCTTCGAAACAAGGTTTGGGATGCGTACTCATGCAGGATGGCCAGGTCGTTGCTTATGCTTCACGTCAGCTCAAGCCACACGAACAGAACTATCCGACGCACGACTTGGAGTTAGCCGCAGTTTTTCATGCTCTCAAGATTTGGCGACATTATCTTTACGGCGGTCGATGCGAGATTTTCACAGATAATAAGAGCTTGCAGTACTTTTTCACTCAGAAGGAGCTCAACATGAGACAGCACCATTGGTTAGAGCTCGTTAAAGATTACGATTGCTCGATTCAGTATCATCTGGGAAAGACGAACGTCGTTGCTGACGTTCTAAGCCGTAAAGTGAGGGGTGACTTTACGTACGTTGTTACTCAGCAGAGCCATTTGATTCAGGAGTTCGCCCGGATGCAGATTCAGGTGGTTGATGCACTTCCCACAGCCATTTCGGGGAGTGTCAGTGCCATGCAGATTCAGCCGACGCTGAGAGAGAAAATTCGGTGGGAACAGGCTTCTGACGAGTTCGTTCGTGTCATGGATGCCAAAGTCCGCGCTGGAGGCGTCGAGGATTTTCAGCGAGGTGCCGATGGTGCCTTAGAGTTCCGCGGCAGGATTGTAGTGCCGAAAGTCGAGGCGTTGTGGAAGGAGATATTGACAGAGGCTTATACCGCACCATATTTAGCCCATCCCGGAAGCACGAAGATGTATCATGACCTGAAAGGGTCGTTCATGTGGCGAGGGATGAAGAAGGACGTTGCCGATTTTGTCAGGAGATGTTTTACCTGTCAGCAAGTCAAAGCCGAACATAATAGTCCGATAGGCCTCCTGCAACCACTACCGATTGCGAGGTGAAAGTGGGAGGAAGTTACGATGGATTTCGTCACGGGGTTACCGAGGTCGTCTGAACATCACGATGCTATATGGGTCGTGGTCGACAGATTGACTAAGGTTGCTCATTTCGTACCAGTTTCGATGAAGATGTCTTCGGATAAGTTGGCTGAGATTTATACCCGTGGGATCATTCGACTCCACGGAGTGCCCGTTACTATCGTGTCGGACAGAGATCCCAGATTCGTCAGTAGATTCTGGCAGAGTTTACACGAGGCGATGGGTACGAAGCTAGAGTTCAGTTTAGCCTACCATCTGGAGACTGATGGTCAGTCCGAGCGGACCATTCAGACACTAGAGGATATGTTGCGAGCTATGGTTGTTGACAAGGGTGCTAAGTGGGAGTCGTTGTTGCCTTATGTTGAATTTTCGTACAACAACAACTATCATTCTTCTATTCAGATGGCTCCTTACGAGGCACTTTACGGTCGTAAGTGTTGTTCTCCTCTTTATTGGGACGACGTCGGCGAGCGTCGAGTACTCGGTCCGAAGATGATCGAGGAAACTGCAGATCAGGTCGAGTTGATCCAGCAGAGCTCAAGACAGCTCAGAGTCGACAGAAATCCTCAGCCGATCAGCATCGATGAGATATTCAGTTCGAGGTTGGCGAGCTAGCTTTTCTCAGAGTTCGTCCATTACGCGGAGTTGTTCGATTCGGGAAGAGAGGGAAGCTGCACCCTCGATTCCTTGGCCCGTTCGAAGTTCTTGAGCGAGTGGGCGAAGTCGCGTACCGATTAGCCTTACCGCCCGAGTTATCCAGCGTCCATAATGTTTTTCACGCATCCATGTTGCGTAAGTAGGTTTGCAACCCCGATCATGTCATTCCTCATACAGATATTCAGATTCAGCCAGACTTATATTACGAGGAGCGACCGGTAGCTTTACTGGACCGTCAGGTTCGTCGGCTCCGGAAGCGAAATGTCCCCCTCGTTCGTATTCAGTGGGATCGCCACGGAGCTACTTGGGAGTCGGAGTCTGACATTCGCGCTCGTTTTCCCAATTTTCAGTTTTGATGTATATATTTTCTTATGTTTCATGTATATTCAGTGTCATTTTGAATTTCCGAGGACGGAAATTTTTAAGGAGGGAGGATTGTAATATCCCATCATGTTAGTAATATAAATCATGTGTTTAGTTCCGATATAATAATATTGTCGATTATTATTTTTCGGAATTAAATTATTTCAGTCGAGATTATCTAAAATTATTTTCGAAGTCACGTTTATGTTCGGAATAATTTGGTAACTAAGTATCATGTTGGTTAATTAATTAAGCATATAGATTATGCCCAATTAAGATTTATCATGCTTACACTAATAAAATGCCGTAGCATTTAAGGAAAATTGTGTAAAATTTTATTAAAACCGTGAGCAATTAGTGATCATTTTGGGGAGAATTTGTCTTCCTTTTTAGCTTGAGGTGTCACCAAATGGAGATACTAAGTGATGAGTAATCTATTTACATCATGAGTAAGCACCCTAAAGCCTTCATTAATTTATAAATGGCAAGAATATTTAGCCATCACACCCTCACCTCTTCACTTGTTTTGTTCGGCCTCATATAAATAGTAGGTGTTAGGAGAATTTTGCTCCTACATACCTTATTATGTATGCATTAAGTAAAGAGAGAAGTGAGAATACCTTAGTTGAGAGAGTATTGCACGCGCGAGATACGCTACGCATAGGGAAGCTCACGTACGCGCAGGGAAGCACTGAGCTCCGAGTGGTCACGAGCACCTTGTGCGACTAGGCGAGCAAGTGGAGAGGTAACCTCGATGTACCTTTGCTTGATCTTGCTAAAGTCATGTTACATCGGTTGGTTAAGTCAAGCTCGTGAATTGGCCATAAATTATTTTCGGCCGTGCGTATAGTCCATGTCGAGCATATTTATTTTGATCCATAGACTCTCGAGCAAGCTTCATGTATTCAGTCATTTCAGGTTAATTCATGTTTAGTCAAGTTAACTTAGTCGAGGGGATTGTCATGTTTAATCGTTATATTGGCCAAAGGGCGTGGTCGCGCACGTAGCGCGTACCACGGGCCGTGCATGCTTAGCGATCATGTTAAGTAATAGTCCTTCGAGAAATTCATGTCAATTTGTCCAGTAAATATTATTTCTTGATCAGTTATGTGTTAGTTGCCAAAAGAAAATCACGTTTGGTCGAGCAGCGGCTTAACGCCGTAAGCGGCGCACGGTGCGCACGCCGCCGGCCACTTAAGCATATTGTGCAAAATTCATGATTTTGAGTATTTTCAGCAAAATTTATCATGTCAAGTCAGTTCATGTTGTTTCATGTTAAAAGGGTCGAGAGATATCACCGGACTGCCGTCAAGGGCCGGTCATGGTCGCGCAGTCCGCATGCAGCGGCAACAGCGCGCCGGCAGTCAGCTAGTGCGGACAGGCAGAATGCGCGTATATCCGTGGGGTGTCGCGCACAGCCTGCCGCGACAACAGTCTGCTGGCAGTGCCCAGTGCACGCCAGCAGTTCGCCGCGCACGCCAGCGCGCGCGTACAGGCCTCAGTTGCCTGCTGCGGCGCGCGGTAGCG
>CACSLK010014283.1:3488023-3507964 GCA_902706635.1 Striga hermonthica | reverse complement strand
GCGGGCAGCGCGGCCACGACCGGCCCTTGCCGGCCGTCCGACGATTTCTCTCGAGCAACATGACTTGAAATAACATGAAATAACTTAACATGATCAAACATGCTGAAATTACTTAAAAACATGAATTTTGCACAAGAAGCTAAACACGGCCGTGGCGTGCGCACCGTGCGCCGCCTACGACATTAATCCGTTGCTCGACCAAAATTGCTTTTCCCTTGGCAACTGATACATAACTAATCAAGAAATAATATTTACTGAACAACTTAACATGAAGTGCTCGAAGGTCTACACTTAACACGTTCGATTAACCAAACGCGGCCCGTGGTACGCTCTACATGCGCGACCACGCCCCTCGGCCGACTCAATGAATAAACATGAAAATTCTTCGAGCACATAAGCTTAACTGAACATAATATAGCATGACATGACTGAATATATGAAATTTGCTCAAGAGATTTGAATTAAAACATGACATGCTCGATGTGTACTCGCACGGCCGAACGCAACTAAGGCTACAATAGGAACTCAATTTTTATGACAATGATAAATACTACAGCAAAGAGGTCTCAAGTAATTTACCTCTTCAACTGCTCACTTGATCGTGCTGAATAATCCGAACACTTGGAGCTCAATGTGTCCGTGCATGTGCATGCGATCTCTCCGTGCGTGCGATACTACCCGTGCGTGCGGTGCTACTAAGGAAAAACTCTCACCTTTCTCTCTTTACTTGGTATACTATTTAGGAGCATAAATAGAAGCTGAATTTTCCCTACTCCCACTCAATATATAAGGCCGAATTTAAGGTAAAGAGGTGGGGAGGATTAAACTTAAAAGGTGGCTTAATTAGGCAATAACACATGTCCTAACTTGATGCTTAGTCATCCTATAAAGCCTAAAATAATGCCACCTCCTACTAGAATAAAGGGAGACAATTCTCCCTAATGCTCACGGTTTTGGAAAAATGAATGGGGAAAATTTATCAACCAATCATTTTCCTCCACTTGCTAAGCTTTGAAGCTTAGTCATCCCTAAGTGGGATTAGTCATCCTTAATTGCATAGAACATGACACCTCATGCTTAAATAAAATGAAGACAAATCTCCTTTAATTCCCCACTTAAGTGCTCACGGCTATTGCATGAAATTTGAGCAAAATTATTTTAAATGCTACGACATTTAAATTAGGGTAACATAATTAAGCATAATTAAATGCTTAATTATTTAATTAGACATGATAGTTAATGATCAAAATTATTCCAAACGTAAACGTGACTTCGAAAATAATTTCGGTAATCTCGACTGAAATAATTTAATTCCAAAAAATAATACTCGACAATATTATTATATCGAAACTAAATACATGATTTATATAAATAACATGATGGGATATTACAGTAACACTCCGAATCATTATTTCGCAAAATAAATATTTTAATTTAGAAAACTTTGCGAAAATTGCACTCTGATTTTCATGAAATAGCGGGGTGTTATAGGGATTAGTTGACCCATCGTACCAGATGTTAAGCTCCCTGAACCCCTGGGGTAAGTCGACATCTATAATTTGTTGTGAGAAGGGATGTCCTCTCGAGCTCCCCGTTTTTCTTCCCTCGACTCGGGCCTGCAGATCTCGCACCTGAGCTAACAATTGCTCTAGCGTGTCGTTCCTTGCTTGTGGATTGACAGTTCTGACAAAAGACTCCTCTTTGTCCGCCCTTGTACTTTGTCTTTCATGGGATTGGGCTTGTTGTTCACGCTTCGGGGGAAGCTGTTCGATTCGAGGTTGCTCGACCCTTGGCTGTTCGACCCTGGGCTGGTCGATTCTGGGCTGGTCGACCTGCGTCTGTTTGAGTTGGGCCGCTACTGCTCTTCATGGTTATTGTTTGCTCCTCAACTTGGGGTGGCGGCCTTGTTTCATGTTCAAGTCGTCCAGGCTATCTCCCCAATCTCAGAGATGTTTCGGTCGATGCATGACCATCCACTTCTCTGCTCATGTCTTTCACGTTACTGGCTTCCCCTTAAGTGAGCACTGGGATCTTGACTCCCGGTGGGGTGATAGGTGTATCCTCCCCTATACGCGCTCCTGACGGCGCGTGTGCTCTGAACGGTGGGAAACAAAGCACTTGGAGCGGTGGCCTGGGGTTGGGAATCGGCAGAGGCCGCTTGTTAGTCCACGTTGCCCTGAAATCCTCATTCAAATTCTTCTGTAGTCCTTCCTTCTCAGCCATCAGAAACAGATCAAAGCCAGCTGTAAAGCTCTTAATTCCTTCAAGAACTTCCCACAGACGGCGCCAAAATGATGGGTCTCCGCTATGATCTGAAGCGAACCTATGAAAACGGGCTCAGATCTAGAACGAACCGATGAGAATGGGCTCAGATCTATCGTCGTCACCTTCAAACCGCTACTGAACTGCAAGAAAACCTGCAAGAACTCAACGCCAAAGGGGATTCCGGTGTAGAGCCTCCGACGCTCAAGTCAGTGTGAGAGAGAGAGACGAAGAGAGCTGCTCTGAGAGAGCAGCAGCAGTAATGGAGGAGAGTATAGAATGAATGGAAGTTAGGGTTTTGGGGTTACCTCAGCTCCTTTATATAGGAGCAAGATATTTACCTGAAGTTCCCAAAATGCCCTGGCCGACTTACTGGAAATGTCCAAAATACCCTGGTCGGTTTGCATTCCGTCCCTCTCCTAGTCAGCATTTAGATTCCTTTTTATCCTTAGTAGCTTCCTTCTTATCCTTGACAGCTTTCCTATGATATATCGGAGTGTATCGGATCGTCGGGGGTCTATGAGCCTCGGGACATCCTCAGTCGAGTCGGGATACCAACTCGAGTCGACGGGGCCATCTTCAGTCATCGGTAGACCCTGATGCGTTTATCCTTCTTTCCGGGGAAATCGACTTATTCTAGTCGACACGTGGAAGTCGACCGAGGGATGCCTGGAACCCTGACCAGAGATATTATAGGGAGTCTGCGGAGAGAGTCGACTTTGGCTAAGTCGACTCAATTATTTCCGAACCGTTGATCATATAAACTGTTATACGATAGTATGGCTATATCAGACCTCCATAATTGTGTTATCCTCTTTAGGCACTTTATCCAGGGCCCACTTTTTCAGTGGAGTAACTTTGAGTGGAATGGACGGTTGGTTTTGCTCTGGTGTGTTTTCTCTCATGGGCTCTCCTTCTGCTCTGGATGATGAAGACTCCACCATCACAAGACTCTTGGATAGGATACCTGGAATTCAGGGAGAATAGTTCAGGTTGTCTCTGTCCGATGAAACATTGGGAGATGGGGAAGGTTCTAGGTCCTCGTTCACCGGTGGCACCATCGCTCAATAGGTTTGTTTGTAGATGTTGTTTCACTATTATTGCTCGCCAATGGAGATCCTGGGATGATGACTCCATCTGATGCTCGCATCCATTCCCTATATTGCCCCACCTTTGGTTCTTTTCATGCTATATACTCCTTCTTTTGGCTCTAGTTTTTATCAACGTGCCCCAATTTCCCACAGTAGTAACATAGACTCACAATTTTCTCATACTTAAATTGTATTGTGACAGATTGGTCACCCAAGCTGATAGTGGACCATTTTGGGAGCGGTGCTTTTATATCTAGAATAGCTTGGAGTCTTATGATTCTCCCTCCTTGGAGCCCTGCTCTAGCCAACTTCACATTTTTAACATCAAGAAAGGCTCTTCCCAGCTTTGTACCAACATCAATACTGAGCCAGTTGATCGGAACGCCATGAGCTTGCACCGAAAGCGTTAATTCATTGAAGCTCTGGTGGTTTTCTGTTAATCCTTCTCTCCATTTTTGAAGAAGCAAGTACTAGTTTTCAAAGATCCAGCTTCTGTCCAGATCCATCTGAGCATCGCCTCTCTATTTGGAAAAAGAAATTGGAAGTAGTTACTATTCAGCTCTCGAACTTCTAAATTGTTCCCCATTTTACACAGTATTCCCATTGTCCACTTGACACCCATCCAGTTTGCCTTCTTCTCCCCAATAACATTACCAAATAGGCTTCGATTACATTCTTCTGCACTGAATTTGACATCCTTCTCTTCAATGTCAATAATAAGTTTTTCAGCATCGGCAATTGAGACTTGCCCTAATCGCTACCCTATTTCCTCCGTCATAATATAACCCAGAGGGACACAACACAAGAGAGGAAAGTGGAAACCTGGTACTGGGAAAACAAACCTTCGCTAATCAAAGAAGAACCCTCCAAACGGAGAAGAAACTCTCAAGAAAGAGAGAAAGAAACTCTTAAGAACGAGAGAAATGGTATTTAAGTAGTTTATATTTAGAAAAGAAGAACCTCTCAGTCCTTATCCCAACAATACTCATGGCGTCTTCTTCTTCTACGACTGAAGGCACGACTGACCGCAGCAACACTGTTGTTGCTCGTCGTACTATCTCCCCCTATGACATCACGTCATCTGATAATCCCGGCCTTCAGGTCACTCACGTAAAATTAAAAGGTGATACAAACTACGATGAATGGTCTCGTAGTCTACGCACGGCATTACGGGCACGAAAGAAATTCGGTTTTCTCGACGGATCCCTTCCTTGTCCGGCTGACAACGATGAGCTTTTCGATGATTGGATTGCCAACAACTCTCTTTTGGTCTCTTGGATCATGAATAGCATCAAACCTCAGGTACGGTCTACGATTACCGAACCGGATTATGCTCGTGATTTGTGGTTGTCTCTCCGTGAGCGATTTACAACTGTCAATGGCCCTTGTATTCAATAATTAAAATCTGATCTCTCTAACTACAAACAAAAAGGCAGTACCATTGAACAATATTATGGCCGGTTGACGAAGTTATTGGATGATTTGTCAGAATATGATAAGCCCCCGATGTGCTGTTGCGGTAAATGCCAATGTGATCTACAATCCGAGTGGGATCATCGGCGCGAGGCAGAGAAGATTCACCAGTTTTTAATGGGATTGGACGGGAATTTATACGACGCCCCTCGTTCTCATATCTTGGCCCTCGACCTGTTGCCATCTCTCAATCGAGCCTTCTCGACGATGGTTCGCGAAGAAAGGATGCAGACGGCACTACAAGACCCTCCACCAATTGAAGCAACGAGCTTTGATGTTCGAACAATAGCTCCGGGCATGCTCGGCGTCGCCCCCAGCTCGACGAACGACATCCAATTCACTCCCGGTGCACAGACTGAAGGCGGTACGAATGTCAGAACTTTATCTGCTACTACTACTACTGGAAAGAAAACAACCCGATAGTGCGTTCATTGCGGAAAGTCGGGCCATCTTGCCACCTCATGTTTTGAGGTCATCGGGTACCCCGGATGGTGGTGGACAGGGGCTGGTCGCAGTGGGGGTTCAGGTGGTCGAACCGGCGGTCGAGGTGGTCGTGGCGGGCGCAGCAATGGTCCAATGGCTGCCACTCGCGGGGGTACAGCCCACGCACACGTGGCTTTTGCGCATGGCACTACGACAACAGATTCTGGCTCCTTTAATGGCAGGACGTCCTCCTCCTTGAGTACCTCAGATCGGGCAGCTATCTCTAGCTTAACTGATGCCCAATGGGAGTCTATCGTTTACTTGGTCACTTCAGCCCGCAACAGTGCTCCATTATCTCGTAAGCGTAGTCCTTTCGAGTGGTTGTACGATAGCAGTGCCTCGCATCACATTACGGGCTTCTTGGATTTTTTTACTGATATTCGAGACATTCCACCTCGTTCTGTCCAGTAGCCTAATGGCACGCTAACCACTGCTTGCAAAGCTGGAACTGTTCATCTTGGTTCTCGTATTATGTTATATGATGTTCTGTTTGTTGGCAGTCTTCAGTGCAGCTTAATATCTTTATCTCGGTTATTGGACCAATCTGGATGTATTGCCACTTTCACTAATAAATATTGTGTTGTTCAGGACCTCACGTCAAGGACAGTGATTGGAGTGGGTGAGCAGTTGGGGGGACTATATTTCTTTCGAGGGACAATCGCTACAAACACTTCTCGAGTGACTTCAATTTCAACACACTTGTGGCACCAGCGGATGGGTCATCCCTATTCTACTGTCCTTGGTCAATTTCCTTTTATCAAGTCTAGTTCTTTAATTTCGAATAAAAAGTGTGATGTTTGCTGCCGAGCAAAGCAATCTCGTGCTAGTTTCCCGATTAGTCATAGCATTAGCAGTTTCATATTTGGTTTGATACACTGTGATCTATGGGGACCTTATCGGGTGCCTGCCTTTAGTGGCGCTCGCTACTTTTTGACTATTGTTGATGATTATTCTCGTGGTACTTGGACCTTCTTATTGGATGATAAATCGTATGTCTCCTCTACTTTGATGAATTTTTTTGCTCTCATTAAACGGCAATTTGGTGCATTGGTTAAAACAGTTCGCAGTGATAATGGAACATAATTCATATGCATGGGTGATTATTTCCGCCAACAAGGGATTGTTCATGAAACCTCTTGTGTTGGAACCCCTCAACAAAATGGGCGTGTTGAGCGCAAGCATCAATATATTCTTAATGTGGCTCGTGCTCTTCGCTTTCAGGCCAATTTACCGATTGAGTTCTGGGGTCATTGCATTCTTGCTGCTGGCTATCTGATTAATCGAACTCCCACACCTATTTTGTCCGGCAAAACCCCTTATGAGATTTTGTATGGCAGACCTCCTGACTATGCTCATTTGAGGGTATTTGGTTGCTTGTGCTACGTTCATAATCAGAACAAAGATGGTGACAAATTTGCAAGTCGGAGTCGAAAGTGTGTCTTTGTGGGTTATCCAGCCAGTCAAAAAGGTTGGTGTGCTTACGACTTAGATAACCACAGTTTTCTGGTCTCACGTGATGTAGAATTTTGTGAGTCTGAGTTTCCTTATTTTACATCCCCTGATATTTCTTCTACACCAGTTGTTTCATGGCCTCTGGCATCCGATGATGATGACAAGAGCGTAGCTCCTGTTACGACGGGTACTGCCGGCAATAGGGCTCCTACGTCTACTGATGATAGAGGGGGTGTTGCTTCCCTTGAAGAGGTGCTCGGTCGTGGTCATCGGATCTAACGTCCTTCTTCACGTCTTGCTGATTTTGTCTCTCACACTGTTTGCCTGTCCCTCCACTCTGGCTCCTCCATCACATCCTCGAACTCGGGTACGCCTTATCCTCTTGATCACTATGTTTCTTGTGCTTCATTTTCGTCTGCACATAAGTCCTTTTTGGTTGCTGTTACCTCTGCTGTTGAGCCTCAGACATTTTTCGAGGCTGTTAAAGACAGCCATTGGTGATCTGCCATGCAATTGGAGATTCGCGCATTGGAAAACAATCACACTTGGGATGTTGTTTCTCTTCCTACTGGGAAACATGCGATTGGTTGTAAGTGGATTTATAAAATTAAATATTACTCTGATGGATCTATTGAGCGCTATAAGGCGCGTTTAGTTGTCTTAGGCAATCGGCAGGTTGAGGGGATTGATTATCAGGAGACATTTGCACCTGTTGCCAAGATGGTTACAGTGCGGACATTTCTTGCTGTCGCGGCAGCTCGCCACTGGAAGGTTCATTAGATGGACGTGCATAATGCATTTTTACATGGGGATCTGACTGAGGAAGTCTACATGAAACTTCCTCCAGGCTTTCATTCACCTGAGCCCAGTAAGGTATGTCGGCTACGTAGGTCCCTGTATGGCTTAAAGCAAGCCCCTCGGTGTTGGTTTGCAAAACTTACTATTGCGTTACGTCAGTATGGTTTTCAGCAGTCCTATTCTGATTACTCCTTGTTCGTCCTTCATCGTGACTCGTTGAGATTACATGTTCTGGTATATGTCGATGATCTTATCATTTCTGGGAGCGACCCGACCTCTATTGCTGCATTTAAGGACTATTTAGGTCGATGTTTCCATATGAAGGATTTGGGTGTGTTGAAGTATTTTCTCGGCATTGAGGTTGCTAGGATTTCTTCGGGCATTTTCTTATGCCAACGGAAGTACACTCTTGATATTGTGACAAATACCGGTCTACTCGGTGGAAAATCGGCAGACTTTTCCATGGAACAAAATCACCAGCTTCCGTTAGTAGACGGTCCTCTTTTTTCTGACCCCGAGCGTTATCGTCGTCTCATTGGGCGATTGATCTATTTGACAGTTACTCGTCCAGACTTATCCTGTGTGGTTCATACACTGTCTCAGTTCATGCAGCAACCTCGTCAGGCCCACTGGGATACTGCTCTTCGGGTGGTTCGTTATTTGAAGGATACTCCTGGTCAAGGTATTCTTCTTCGTTCCGATTGTGACTTGCAAATTTATGGTTGGTGTGACTCTGATTGGGCGACTTGTCCCACTACACGTCGATCTCTCTCTGGCTGGTTTGTACAACTTGGTCATTCACCTCTTTCTTGGCGCACCAAGAAACAACACACCGTCGCCCGATCTTCTGCCGAGGCCGAGTATCGAGCCATGGCAACCCTTACTTGTGAGTTGAAGTGGTTAAAGGGTTTACTTCACAGCCTTGGCATCGCTCATTCTCAGCCCATGCGGATTCATTGTGACAGTCAAGCAGCTCTGCACATTGCTGCTAATCATGTATTTCATGAGCGCACGAAGCATATTGAAGTCGATTGTCATTTTCTTCGCGATGCTCTTGTCAAAGGTCTCATTTCTGCCGCTTATGTTTCCACTCATTCACAATTGGCAGATATCTTCACTAAGGCCTTGGGAAAACGCGAGTTTGATTTTTTTCTCGGCAAGTTGGGCATTCGGAATCCGCATGCTCCAACTTGAGGGGGGGTGTTAATGTGTTAATATGATTTTGTGAATATTGTATTTTTGGTAGAGATAAGATTTGATATTTTAGAGATTTGGTGTATATCTTTAGGGCTTCCTTGGTGTCTATTTATTGAGCCTTTGTAAAGCTCTGTAAAGGAGGTTAGGAAATGAATCAGTTTTCTCGTTTTTGACAGAAAAAAAAAAATGAGCAACCTTGTTTTAGTGTTGCTGCTTTTTTTTCGGTTGGGGAGAAGACAGAATTAGGAGAAGGAAGATTTTGATTTCTCTGATACCTTGTAAAAAACCAGAAAACTGATTCATTTCCCAACCTCCTTTACAGAGTTTTTACAAAAGCTCAATAAATAGACACCAAGGAAGCCCTAAAGATATACACCAAATCTCTAAAATATCAAATCTTATCTCTACCAAAAAATACAATATTCACAAAATCATATTAACACATTAACAGGCTCTTTGTCATGTCACCCTCGTCCCTCTATAAGCTGTATCATAGTTTTTGGATTTACTGTAGCTTTTGTTTGGAAAAATAGGTACTTTTGTATGCTACGGTTTGTGTAGACTTATACAATTTCACATATTAGCTCACGAAAGTTTTATCCATTAATTTTACTATCAGGCCAACCTAGCTTTTTGTTAAACAAAATTAGGGTAAATTGCGCCAAACCCCCCTGTATTATACGAAATTTGCGTCTTATCTCCATGTATTTTAAAAAATGCGTCATACCCCTTTGTATTATATTTTTGATTGTGCGTTATTCCCTAAAAATGCGTCATATCCCCTTGTATTATACGAGGAGAGGGGAGCGTGCGCAATCAAAAGTATAATATAAGGGGGTATGACGCATTTTTTAAAATACAGGGGGATAAGGCACATATTTTGTATAATACAGAGGGGTTTGGCGCAATTTACCCAACAAAATTAATAGACGATTTATTTTCGGCCAAAAAAAAAAAAAAAACTGAAATTTCGATGGAGAAATACTAAAATTTATATTTTTAAGTGTGACTCATTATATGTTACTAAATCCATCACTGAATGTTAACTTCCTATAACCATCCCAAAGAAATTTATTTACGACAAAATTCATCAGATCTTGAGGTGAAAAATCTAAGCCCACAAGCAAACTTATTACGTTATCTAACAGATAAGTAATGGATGTCGTGAGACATATTTTGATTCTCTTATTAATTAAAATGATCTCTCCCACATAATATTTTATAATTAAGAGATTTTTCTAAACATGCATTTACAGATTTTTCTAAACATGCATTTACTACAATTAATTTACCATGCATTAAAAGCGATCAACTCAATTATATAGGGTGTTGTTATTTGTCGCCCCAAATTACTACCTGTCGCCCGAAAATAATAAAGGATTGCTATTTGTCTCCCCAAATTACTACTTGTCGCCCGAAAATAATAATAAAAAATGATAAATTTACAAAAATATCCTTTGGTAAGAAAAAAAGTTACTGAAAAAAAAACATTCAAACGTCTATTAGCTATGCTTGGACGCCGCAAAAACGTCTCAAAGCTAGGCTTAACAGCAAAGGACACGTCCGAAAAGGAAGTCCGACTGTGAAAGCACACGTCCAATGGTTAAGCTAGGTATCCATGTAAACGTCCAACGGCGAAGCCCGATTCTGAAGGGACACGTCTAGTTGTGGAGGGGCAACATATGTAAAACTTTTACATTTCAAGCTTGTTTTGCAGTTAAACGTCTAAATAGAATGTTTGGTTCCATGAGAAACTTCAAGTATTTTTGCTTTGAAGCATACTAAACATCTAACGGCAATGCTTGTTTATGAAAGCAAACGTTCTAGTGCTAGGCCTTTAAGGTACTAAAACGTCCACCCTGAAAGCTTCACTGTGACAACAAACGTACAGAAGCTAGGCTCGTTGGGTACTCAAACGTTCAACAAAGAAGCTCCGCTGTGAAAACCAACGTCCAGATGCAAAGCTTGAGAGTCCAGTAAACATCTAACTGGAAAGCTTGAGGTCCTGTTAAGCGTCCAACAGCTAAACATGGAAGCTTGAGGTCCTGTTAAGCGTCCAACAGCTAATCAAACGTTCTTGATTGAAGCTTGCCTATGAAAGTAAACGTCCAACATGAAATCTCCACTGTGAAAACAAACGTTTTGGAGCTAAGTGGGGAAGTCAAATTAACGTTCTAGTAGGAAGCTTAAGTCCTTATGGAACGTCTGATAGTTAAACTTAGAAGTCAAATTAACATTGTAATCATTTTTTCTTTTTTGTAATCTGTTGCCCGAGTCAAGCCGACCCGAACAGACCCAAAACCGAGCTCGTAGTTTGACTAGGTCGGTTCTGGCCTGTTCGGGTCGAATTGGCGGGTTGGGCCGGGCCAGACCGATCCATGGCCATGATTAGTACTCTAAACCCGTAAAATATAAAAATGAACGTGCATAACATCTACTTTGATTCGCTAAAAAATATACTCCCCTACTTTGATTCACTAAAGAACGAGGTCTTTTTTATTGGACTAATGGCCTAAGTGAAATCCATTCATAACTATGAGAATTATCTATAAACTTATAAAAAATTATGATTCAAATATGATTAAATATAATTCTATTTAAAAAATATTTTTTCATTATTAAATATGATTACGATATTATTATTAAAATTATATTAAAAATATGTGTATATTATAAGAGAAATGTTATAGGTACATAATATTGTACATAGTGGTGTATATAACACTCACATTGAGTGGGATCCACCAAAAATAAAAAATCAAGTAGACCACACTCCATGTAAGTGTTATGTACACCTAATTTTACCATACCATCAAATTGGAGTATGATAAGTGAAATGCTATAGGTACGTAATATTATACATAGGAGTATACATAAAACTCACATTCCATAGGGAGTTAAGCTTTCTGCTGAGACGTTTATTTGACTTTCACGCTTAGTTCCAGAATGTTGGTTTTCACAGTGGAGCTTCCATGTTGGACGTTTGCTTGGTTACCAAGCATAGCTTCTCGACGTTTACTTTCACAGGCAAGCATCAAGGAAGAACGTTTGGTATGCTATAAAGCATAACTCTTAGACGTTTCTCATGACCTCAATCGTTCTGGACGTCCAGATGCCATGCTTGAAAGTCAAGTAAACATGTACCCGAAACGATTGAGGTCATGAGAAACGTCTAAGAGTTATGCTTTATAGCATACCAAACGTTCTTCCTTGATGCTTGCCTGTGAAAGTAAACGTCAAGAAGCTATGATTGGTAACCAAGCAAACGTCCAACATGGAAGCTCCACTGTGAAAATCAACGTTCTGGAACTAAGCGTGAAAGTCAAATAAACGTCTCAGCAGAAAGCTTAAATCCCTATGGAATGTAAGTGTTATGTATACTCCTATGTATAATATTACGTGTAATATCCCATTCAGTTAAGTATCAGTTTATCTTCAAAATCGAGGTATTTTGAGGGTAAATAAGTTAGAAAATTAAAGTTTTTAAGTCACACGGGTCGTGTGGGTAGCCACACTGGTCATGTGTAGTCACACTGGTCGTGTGACAAGCTACACGGGTCGTGTGGCTCAAGGCACTATTCAAGTTTAGCTTCGGTTTTTTCACACGGGTCGTGTGACTTAAGTGACACGGGTCGTTTGAGTTCACACGGGTCGTGTGACTCAAGTGACACGGGTCGTGTGGCGTCACACGGGTCGTGTGACTAGTGACACTGGTCGTGTGACCGACAAAATTTCAGATTTTTATGATTCGAGTTTGATGCCAACTAAAGTGTATTTTGAGCAATTAAATATGCTTAGCTGAAAATTTGAAAAGTTTGGTAAGGACTTGTTTAAGTGATTAATTTTTACAAGTTTAAATTGTTTAATTTGTTAATTTCTTCACTCCAAATATTTTATTCCAAAGTTTTGGCTATAAATGTAGGCTTCAAAAATCAGATTTTTAAACCAAAGTAAAGTATCAAAGTTATATTGAGAGTTTAAGTGAGGAGAAGTATTTTTGAGTAATGGATTTTCAAGATATTCAAGTTCATATTCAAGTTCATATCAAGTCTTTCAAATTTTCAAGTCCTAGAAGGAGGTAATTCATGCTTGTATTTGATGATTGAATCATGTTATTAGCAAAGCATGATTAGTATAAGTGATTCTTGTTAGAATTTAAGTATTTGATATCATGCATGAGTTATAAGTTGAGTAATGATTTAGTTTATGTTGGCATAATAGTATCCATTTCATGTTATTGATATGATTTATCATGATGAGAAGTTGATAAGTTATAAGTTGATAGCTTAATATGATGTGTTATTCATGTTAAGTGTATGAGTATGAGTTTCACATTTGATGATGAGTAAATTGATAAGTTTAGCATCAAAATGTTGATAAGCATGCAATTTCATAAATTGTGCAAGTTTAGCTTTAACATGTTGAGTAAACATGTTAATATCATAATTTAATGTTATGATTGAGTTATAAGGATGAGCAAGTTTAATTGTTATAAATCATGAGTTAAGTTTGATGTTGGTAAGTTGAATATGTTGAGTTATGTATGTGAGTTTGAGTTATTTCACTTACAAGTTTTGTAAGCCAACATCTAAGTAATAAGGCATGATTTATATGAGTTGAGTTTTATCTTTGGAGGAAGTTCATCAAGAGTTTGATTTATTAAATGTATTATGATATTTGAGCTATGGTTTGTATATTAATCGGATAAGTTATCAGTTAAAGATTATTCGAGCATAGTACTTAGTATTCTTGCTTATATTTTTTATGTAGCGTGAGAAGTTCGGCTACAAGAACAACACTTTCAATTTTCAAAACAGTTTTCAAGACGAAAGGTGGGAACCCAGACTGGGTAGTACATTGAGTATAATAGCTAGATCCTGTTCAAAGGTATGTATATGAGTTAAAGTTATGCTTGGGGTGGAGGCACAGTAGCCTTAATAAACCATCCTAAGTTAGTTAAAGACTCGCCCAGTCCAGACTGGGTTTTGGGGAGGCAGCCCCCAATATGTGATCACGTGAGAACCGGCAGTACGGTAGTTACAAAGTTCAGTTAAAGTTACCGGACCAATGTCTGGGAGAAGCATATATATACCTGTGATCATGATATTGATATTATTATTAATGTTAACTTTAGTATGAGTTATTACGGAGTACAGTTGATTAGTACTCACGTCCCACTATTATCATTTTCAGGTAACATGGTCGGGCCGAGGGTGTGAGTCAAGCTGTTGTGGTGTCGGTTGTGCTTTCAGTTGTGCATTCAGTTGTGCATTCAGTTGTGAGTTTATTAAAGTTTGATTGTGAAATTCAATAAGGCATCGGTTTGTAAATGTCACGCTTAAAGACTTCCGCTATGTATATTAAATTTGAACTTGTGTGATTTGAAGTTTGATAATTAAGTAAAGTTTTTGTTTATTATTATAAATGAGTTTAGTTTCACACTTGTTTAAAATGTTAAATCTGTTTTATCGAGTTTAAGAAAACAGATTTTCAAAGAAGTTAAGTTTTAGTAGCATTCCGAGTTAAGAATATTTCGAAAAAGCTATAAGTATGTTTCGAAATAAGTTGCGAAAAATTTACTCTGATGAGCGGGGTGTTACAGTTGGTATCAGAGCCAAAGTCTAAACGCTCTGTATACTAAAAGTTTAAGTTTTGAGAAAGAAAGTTTCAGGAAAACCGACCGCACCACACTCACACCTCGCCGACTACCAGGTAAGTGCTGTTAAAGTTTTTGCAAAAGTTTATTTTCTTAAATATATGCAAATTACTAAGTCTATGCTCAATAAGATTCAATTATCCGAACCTTATAAATCAGAATAAATGCTCAGATCAGTAATATCAGATATGTCCTCATATCCGAAATCAGAATTATAGTTGAGTTATAGCTTATCGAGTTGATAACTCGTCAAGAAATTGTGCTTTTCAAGAATTCAGTATTTATTTAAGATTCAAGTATACAGATGGCACTCTGTAAAGTTTCACAAGAGATATTCATTCAGATATAGTTGCTATTTTTGTGACTATTATTTTCTTTAAAGTTCGAAAGTCAAGAAAGTTATCTGAACATTTTAAAGATAAGACATCAGATTAAAGTTAAATTCTGACTCTAGAAATTGATGTATTTTGAGTATGTACGATGTACATAAGTTAAAGATCAGAAGTAATGGTTTTTGAGTATATAAGAGCCATAAGTCCGGGTTTATCATGGAGGTTTCAAATAAAAACCATAAGTCCGGATATACCATGGAGGCTTGAAGCTGAACCGTACGAGTAAAGTTTAAGAAAGCAATCAATCTTTAGAGTCAGAAATGAAGGTATCTTAACAATTAGATACCGAGAAATTTTATTAAGCACTGTTCATGAACAAGTTATTAGTACCAGTAGGACCAGTCCTACATAGTACATTTTATAAAGTTAATGAGCATGAGTTGCAAGTATCAGTATATATATAAGTTAAGTATTTTCATTATTATCATGGCGACTTGAAATTAGAGTCACAATGCCTGGTAATTATCAGATAAAGATCAATGTTCATAAAATTTTGAATAATTGTTTTAATAGATAATTAGCTGGGTAAATTATGGAGGCTTGAAATAAGAGTCATTAATCCGAGTTACCTGGAAATTTGACAGACATCAGTTATTCAAGTTTCACAATCCAATATTGAGAGTATCAGTTAATTCTCTCGAAAGAATTTTTAAAAGAAAAAGTTATTTCGATATGTAAAAGTTGAAGATAGTCTGTTTAATAAGGCAGAGACGATTAAAGTTTCCATTCGTCAATATCATAAAGATTCGAAAGGATTCAAGTTTTATTCAAGCACACACTGTTGAGGATTTCAATACTACAAAAGAAGCTATTACAGATTCATCAGAAATAGCAAAGCAGATGCATGAAATGCAGATATGGCAAAAGTGAATCCTCAACTAATACAAGATAGATATATATACCTAAGAAGGGTGCGTCTCAAGGGTCTAATACCCCTTAACTCTGCCACCTATAACAGACATCAGAGTTTATAAAGATAAATCCATTGGATCGAAAGTTCGCTTTCGCTTAACCCTATGAGTTTCCACATAATCTTGAGAAGTGATGTTTTCTTGAAGTTTCTTGATAAGTCCAGCAGCAGTATCTGCACATTTGAAGATATCTCTAGTAGAATCAGATATAAAAGTCTGAAATAAACTGTCATCAAGAAAACCAAGAAGGCCATTGAAGATATGATGGGAATTTAATAAACCAATGGGCTTATTATGAAATTTCATGTCAGCCCAAGAAGAAATTGTAAACATGGTCAATAAAGTTTCATATCCATCAGGAAGTATGATGAAAGAATCACAATGGTTCACCATAAACATAGTGCAATCATAAATAGAGTGAGAAAGCATCAGACTGGTAGAATATTTGAGAACTTTTGGTAGTACACTTTTCACTTCAATATCAAAGCCTTTTCCAGCCAAGAGAAGGCTACCAAAGAAAGCGAGGGTAGTTCCTCCATACAGTAAATTGCTCTTTTGTTTTCCCAATTCTTGCATTAGTTGGGATACAATATTGATATTTTGAGAAGAAGATACAAGTTAAGAACCACCAAGAACACAAATGGTTTTTATAGATGGAAGAACTTTTGTGACTTGAGAAATAACAAGAGTCTCCATTTGGAGTAGAGAGATACTCAAATAAGGAAAGGATGGGTTATTCAAATAACAAGAGTCTCCATTTTGAGTAGAGAGATACTTTTTGTATTATAATGTTTGATTTCGGCAGAAGCAACAGACAGGGGAGTAGTTAAGCATGCAATGAGTTATATTTATCAAAAGAAATAAATACCTTTTTATAAGGGAGTTATAAGAGATAGCTGTTGCAAACAGGATCCTTAGCAATAATGTTTTCAAGACTATAGTGGTTCTGTTCATCTTTAAAACAAACTCATAAAGACATAAGCTCTTGATGCACATATCCACTGGGATGTGTATCGAGAATTTGTTGGAGGGTTTGATCCAGGGATTCCTTGTTCAAGCCATTCTTAATGAAAGCTATTTTATCTTCTCGATTTATGGACACAAACCCAAGCGATTTGCATCGGGTATCGCAATTTGATCGAGCACATTTATAGCAGCCACCTATTCGTTTGGCTCTATGTTTCTTGGCAAGAGTACTTCTACCCATACCGGACAGATATTTATAAGAATTTGGAAATTCGCCAGAGAGTCGGACGTTTGCTTCAATCAACCATCGGGATATCATTTGGAATATTGCGGATCATTAGTACTCTCAATCTTTCCACTCGAGATCGATAAATCCTTTTTATAATATTAAAAGGAAGAAAGGAATATGATTTGCGAATATTTGAAAGTGTCGAATCCATTTGTTGTTTCAGACCATTGCTGAAGAGGATGGAAGGATTAGCGAGCCGGTTTATAGATGATCGAAGCGTATAAGGTAAGTTTTTGGAGATGGAGTTTGGCATTATTATATTCCTAATGTCAGAATATGCAGCCAGTATGCAATTAATGCAGCTGAAATCCGATATGAGATGTCAGCAATAGTTGAAGAATGAATTATTGTGAAGTTGAGTTGTGTCAGTCAACATTATTGAGGACACAATAATTCACCTCGATAGGTGAAATGTGATATTGACGTTGTAGGTACACGCATGTAAATGTTCCGCACCCGAAGGGCCCCGGGTAGTGGGTACATCGCATGCAAAGTGCCACATAGTCATGTTCTGAGTCATAAGTGACAAGTCCAAAAGTGTTTGGCGTTACCATAATGGAAGTTGATTGAGGAAATAGTCAAGTATGTATCCTGGGTTCAAGAAAGGTGCAAGACTACTCAGAATTGGCAGAAGTATTCAGTTAATGAAGCATGGACAAGCAATGAATTTGGATAAAGTTTATCTGAAAGTTCGACTAATGAGAAGTGTCGTTCGGTAAGTTGCATTCTTTTCGTATAAGTCCGTTCAAAGTCCTTTGAACGATTAGAAGAAGTATTCTAATATTTAGATTTACCTCCCAAGTTGGTTAGTATGTGTAATGTTTTTCATGTATCGATGTTACGTGCATATGTGTGCGATCCAGACCATGTACTTCAGCATAATGAGATACAAATTCAACCAGATTTCTACTCGTTCGTATCAAGTGGAATAGACATGGAGAATCAGATGCCACTTGGGAGAGAGAAGCAGATATTAGAGCTCGATTTCCAGATTTCGAGTTTTGATGTCAGGTATGTTTTTAGTTTCAGTATTCAGTTTCAGTATTTCCAAGGACGGAAATAGTTTTAAGGGGGGTAGATTGTAATATCCCATTCAGTTAAGTATTAGTTTATCTTCAAAATCAAGGTATTTTGAGGGTAAATAAGTTAGGAAATTGAATTTTTTAAGTCACACAGGTCGTGTGGGTAGCCACACTGGTCGTCTGAAGTCACACTGGTCGTGTGACAAGCCACACGGGTCGTGTGGCTCAAGGCACTATTCAAGTTTAGCTTCGGTTTTTTCACACGGGTCGTGTGACTTAAGTGACACGGGTCGTGTGAGTTCACACGGGTCGTGTGACTCAAGTGACACGGGTCGTGTGGCGTCACACGGGTCGTGTGACTAGTGACACTGGTCGTGTGACCGACAAAATTTCAGATTTTTATGATTCAAGTTTGATGCCAACTAAAGTGTATTTTGAGCAATTATGTAATATCCCGATATTTTATCGGTATAAATTATGTTAATTCCGATATAATAATGTTAACGTTGATTATTTTCGGAATTAATTATTTTCAGTCGAAATTACCGAAATTTATTTTCGACGTACCGTTTACGTTCGGAATAATTTTGGTAATTAAGTATTATGTTTAATTATTTCACTAAGCATTCAATTGTGATTAATTAGCAATTTAATCACCATTAACTTAGCAAAGCCGTGAGTGTCATGGTACTTGTTCCAATTATATGCTAAGGCCGTAAGTATGGTGGGCATATGGCTTCCAAATTGCACCAATTTTTCCTAAGTGTTATGAACCCTTTTTCTCCCTAATTAAGCACGGACACGTGCCAAGATTATGAGAGGAGTTAGAGATTAGTCATCCCCAAAATAGCGAGCTTGGGAGCAAGTGTCAAGCCATAGAATAGGCCACGCACCACACACGTAACTCCAACTCTCCCTCGGCCTTGTATAAATGGGGAGTGTTTGGATGAATTTTTCCACTTTTTCCTATAAGAAGACGACCAGCTATATACGATCCTTCCTCAGTAGCAAGTACTTTCACTTGTTCCATATTATCGCACGGCTTATACCGAAGCTACCGTACGGTAAGTCACGCACAGCCGGAGTAAGAAGATCTTGATCAATTGGAGTGATTCGATCGAGTAATTGAAGAGGTAACTTCCTCCTCAGCTTATAATCATGTTAGTAAGGTCGTATTTAGGTTAATTGTTTGAGTAATTTTCAGAAATTGTAAGGAAGTTCATGCTAATTCGGTTAAGTTCATATTTAAAGCAAGACCCCATTACGTCTGTTTCGTTCCGAAAAGCCCTGAATGTTTATTGTTTCTTTGGCCTTTATTAAGTGTATCATGTTCAGTCAAGTGGGCTTTGTCGAGTAAAGTAGAGGTTCGGTCGAGAAATTGGCTTAAAGCCAAGGACCGCACGCGGGGTGCGTGTCAACGGCCGTGCCGTGTTATCCTTGCCCATGATCAAATTTGTTCGAACAGTTCATGTCTAAATGATCAAATTAAGTCGTATTATGTTCAGTTATGTTAAGTTGTTCGGGGAATTTTCATGTTTAACGAAGAAGTGGCCATGAGCCGTGGGCTCGCACATAGCGAGTGCACGCGGACGTGCGTTTGGCTTTTTGAATAAATTCAGCACCTTCCATGTAAATTCAGTATATTAAGTCATGTTAGGTCAGGTAATGTTATGTTACGTTGAAGTTGGTCGGGTGTGTGCTGCCCGCATATCGCGGTAGCAGCATACCGGCAGGAGGTGTGCGGTGCAGGTACTGCGCGGTAAAGTGCCGCGTAAGGCTGGTACCGCTGCAGAGTGTCGTTGGCGATGCGCGTGCGCACGCCAACCCTTCCCTTCATGCGAGTCAGCGTACCGTAACGCACGCCAGCGTGCAGTACGCGTTCAGTGGTAGTCCGCAGCGTTGCCCAGTGCACGCTGCGATCAGTTCACGCCCTGCGGCACCGCAGCAAC